>JAVIAB010000107.1:33518987-33673987 GCA_032433765.1 Megaustenia siamemsis
CTGATGTCTAGTCCTCTCTCGGTAGTGAGATCTGATGTCTAGTCCTCTCTCGGCAGTGAGATCTGATGTCTAGTCCTCTCTCGGTAGTGAGATCTGATGTCTAGTCCT
This sequence comes from Megaustenia siamemsis, assembly GCA_032433765.1. Lineage (NCBI taxonomy): Eukaryota > Metazoa > Mollusca > Gastropoda > Stylommatophora > Ariophantidae > Megaustenia > Megaustenia siamemsis. Next base: position 33,519,096 of record JAVIAB010000107.1, read on the forward strand.
CTCTCGGTAGTGAGATCTGATGTCTAGTCCTCTCTCGGCAGTGAGATCTGATGTCTAGTCCTCTCTCGGTAGTGAGATCTGATGTCTAGTCCTCTCTCGGCAGTGAGATCTGATGTCTAGTCCTCTCTCGGTAGTGAGATCTGATGTCTAGTCCTCTCTCGGTAGTGAGATCTGATGTCTGGTCCTCTCTCGGTAGTGTGATCTGATGTCTAGTCCTCTCTCGGTAGTGAGATCTGATGTCTAGTCCTCTCTCGGCAGTGAGATCTGATGTCTATCCTCTCTCGGTAGTGAGATCTGATGTCTAGTCCTCTCTCGGTAGTGAGATCTGATGTCTAGTCCTCTCTCGGTAGTGAGATCTGATGTCTAGTCCTCTCTCGGTAGTGAGATCTGATGTCTAGTCCTCTCTCGGTAGTGAGATCTGATGTCTAGTCCTCTCTCGGCAGTGAGATCTGATGTCTAGTCCTCTCTCGTAGTGAGATCTGATGTCTAGTCCTCTCTCGGTAGTGAGATCTGATGTCTAGTCCTCTCTCGGCAGTGAGATCTGATGTCTAGTCCTCTCTCGGCAGTGAGATCTGATGTCTGGTCCTCTCTCGGCAGTGAGATCTGATGTCTGGTCCTCTCTCGGCAGTGAGATCTGATGTCTGGTCCTCTCTCGGCAGTGAGATCTGATGTCTGGTCCTCTCTCGGCAGTGAGATCTGATGTCTGGTCCTCTCTCGGCAGTGAGATCTGATGTCTAGTCCTCTCTCGGCAGTGAGATCTGATGTCTGGTCCTCTCTCGGTAGTGAGATCTGATGTCTGGTCCTCTCTCGGTAGTGAGATCTGATGTCTAGTCCTCTCTCGGCAGTGAGATCTGATGTCTAGTCCTCTCTCGGTAGTGAGATCTGATGTCTAGTCCTCTCGGTAGTGAGATCTGATGTCTAGTCCTCTCTCGTAGTGAGATCTGATGTCTAGTCCTCTCTCGGTAGAGATCTGATGTCTAGTCCTCTCTCGGCAGTGAGATCTGATGTCTGTCCTCTCTCGGCAGTGAGATCTGATGTCTGGTCCATCTCGGCAGTGAGATCTGATGTCTGGTCCTCTCTCGGCAGTGAGATCTGATGTCTGGTCCTCTCTCGCAGTGAGATCTGATGTCTGGTCCTCTCTCGGTAGTGAGATCTGATGTCTAGTCCTCTCTCGGTAGTGAGATCTGATGTCTAGTCCTCTCTCGGCAGTGAGATCTGATGTCTAGTCCTCTCTCGGTAGTGAGATCTGATGTCTAGTCCTCTCTCGGTAGTGAGATCTGATGTCTAGTCCTCTCTCGGCAGTGAGATCTGATGTCTAGTCCTCTCTCGGTAGTGAGATCTGATGTCTAGTCCTCTCTCGGTAGTGAGATCTGATGTCTAGTCCTCTCTCGGTAGTGAGATCTGATGTCTAGTCCTCTCTCGGTAGTGAGATCTGATGTCTAGTCCTCTCTCGGTAGTGAGATCTGATGTCTAGTCCTCTCTCGGTAGTGAGATCTGATGTCTAGTCCTCTCTCGGTAGTGAGATCTGATGTCTAGTCCTCTCTCGGCAGTGAGATCTGATGTCTAGGCCTTCTCGATAGTGAGATCTGATGTCTAGTCCTCTCTCGGTAGTGAGATCTGATGTCTAGTCCTCTCTCGGTAGTGAGATCTGATGTCTAGTCCTCTCTCGGTAGTGAGATCTGATGTCTAGTCCTCTCTCGGTAGTGAGATCTGATGTCTAGTCCTCTCTCGGTAGTGAGATCTGATGTCTAGTCCTCTCTCGGTAGTGAGATCTGATGTCTAGTCCTCTCTCGGTAGTGAGATCTGATGTCTAGTCCTCTCTCGGCAGTGAGATCTGATGTCTAGTCCTCTCTCGGTAGTGAGATCTGATGTCTAGTCCTCTCTCGGCAGTGAGATCTGATGTCTAGTCCTCTATCGATAGTGAGATCTGATGTCTAGTCCTCTCTCGGTAGTGAGATCTGATGTCTAGTCGTCTCTCGGTAGTGAGATCTGATGTCTAGTCCTCTCTCGGTAGTGAGATCTGATGTCTAGTCCTCTCTCGGTAGTGAGATCTGATGTCTAGTCCTCTCTCGGTAGTGAGATCTGATGTCTAGTCCTCTCTCGGTAGTGAGATCTGATGTCTAGTCCTCTCTCGGTAGTGAGATCTGATGTCTAGTCCTCTCTCGGTAGTGAGATCTGATGTCTAGTCCTCTCTCGGTAGTGAGATCTGATGTCTAGTCCTCTCTCGGCAGTGAGATTGATGTCTAGTCCTCTCTCGGTAGTGAGATCTGATGTCTAGTCCTCTCTCGGTAGTGAGATCTGATGTCTAGTCCTCTCTCGGCAGTGAGATCTGATGTCTGGTCCTCTCTCGGCAGTGAGATCTGATGTCTGGTCCTCTCTCGGCAGTGAGATCTGATGTCTGGTCCTCTCTCGGCAGTGAGATCTGATGTCTGGTCCTCTCTCGGCAGTGAGATCTGATGTCTGGTCCATCTCGGCAGTGAGATCTGATGTCTGGTCCTCTCTCGGCAGTGAGATCTGATGTCTGGTCCTCTCTCGGCAGTGAGATCTGATGTCTGGTCCTCTCTCGGTAGTGAGATCTGATGTCTGGTCCTCTCTCGGTAGTGAGATCTGATGTCTAGTCCTCTCTCGGCAGTGAGATCTGATGTCTAGTCCTCTCTCGGCAGTGAGATCTGATGTCTAGTCCTCTCTCGTAGTGAGATCTGATGTCTAGTCCTCTCGGTAGTGAGATCTGATGTCTAGTCCTCTCTCGGTAGTGAGATCTGATGTCTAGTCCTCTCTCGGCAGTGAGATCTGATGTCTGGTCCTATCTCGGCAGTGAGATCTGATGTCTGGTCCTCTCTCGGCAGTGAGATCTGATGTCTGGTCCTCTCTCTCTTCGGCAGTGAGATCTGATGTCTGGTCCTCTCTCGGCAGTGAGATCTGATGTCTGGTCCTCTCTCGGTAGTGAGATCTGATGTCTAGTCCTCTTCGGTAGTGAGATCTGATGTCTAGTCCTCTCTCGGCAGTGAGATCTGATGTCTAGTCCTCTCTCGGTAGTGAGATCTGATGTCTAGTCCTCTCTCGGTAGTGAGATCTGATGTCTAGTCTCTCTCGGTAGTGAGATCTGATGTCTAGTCCTCTCTCGGTAGTGAGATCTGATGTCTAGTCCTCTCTCGGTAGTGAGATCTGATGTCTAGTCCTCTCTCGGTAGTGAGATCTGATGTCTAGTCTCTCTCGGTAGTGAGATCTGATGTCTTGTCCTCTCTCGGTAGTGAGATCTGATGTCTAGTCCTCTCTCGGTAGTGAGATCTGATGTCTAGTCCTCTCTCGGTAGTGAGATCTGATGTCTAGTCCTCTCTCGGCAGTGAGATCTGATGTCTAGTCCTCTCTCGATAGTGTGATCTGATGTCTAGTCCTCTCTCGGTAGTGAGATCTGATGTCTAGTCCTCTCTCGGTAGTGAGATCTGATGTCTAGTCCTCTCTCGGTAGTGAGATCTGATGTCTAGTCCTCTCTCGGTAGTGAGATCTGATGTCTAGTCCTCTCTCGGTAGTGAGATCTGATGTCTAGTCCTCTCTCGGTAGTGAGATCTGATGTCTAGTCCTCTCTCGGTAGTGAGATCTGATGTCTAGTCCTCTCTCGGCAGTGAGATCTGATGTCTAGTCCTCTCTCGGTAGTGAGATCTGATGTCTGGTCCTCTCTCGGCAGTGAGATCTGATGTCTGGTCCTCTCGGTAGTGAGATCTGATGTCTGGTCCTCTCTCGGCAGTGAGATCTGATGTCTGGTCCTCTCTCGGCAGTGAGATCTGATGTCTGGTCCTCTCTCGGCAGTGAGATCTGATGTCTGGTCCTCTCTCGGCAGTGAGATCTGATGTCTGGTCCTCTCTCGGCAGTGAGATCTGATGTCTGGTCCTCTCTCGGCAGTGAGATCTGATGTCTGGTCCTCTCTCGGCAGTGAGATCTGATGTCTAGTCCTCTCTCGGTAGTGAGATCTGATGTCTAGTCCTCTCTCGGCAGTGAGATCTGATGTCTGGTCCTCTCTCGGCAGTGAGATCTGATGTCTAGTCCTCTCTCGGCAGTGAGATCTGATGTCTGGTCCTCTCTCGGCAGTGAGATCTGATGTCTGGTCCTCTCTCGGCAGTGAGATCTGATGTCTGGTCCTCTCTCGGCAGTGAGATCTGATGTCTGGTCCTCTCTCGGCAGTGAGATCTGATGTCTGGTCCTCTCTCGGCAGTGAGATCTGATGTCTGGTCCTCTCTCGGCAGTGAGATCTGATGTCTGGTCCTCTCTCGGCAGTGAGATCTGATGTCTAGTCCTCTCTCGGCAGTGAGATCTGATGTCTAGTCCTCTCTCGGCAGTGAGATCTGATGTCTGGTCCTCTCTCGGCAGTGAGATCTGATGTCTGGTCCTCTCTCGGTAGTGAGATCTGATGTCTGGTCCAATCTCGGCAGTGAGATCTGATGTCTAGTCCTCTCTCGGTAGTGAGATCTGATGTCTAGTCCTCTCTCGGTAGTGAGATCTGATGTCTAGTCCTCTTCGGTAGTGAGATCTGATGTCTAGTCCTCTCTCGGTAGTGAGATCTGATGTCTAGTCCTCTCTCGGTAGTGAGATCTGATGTCTAGTCCTCTCTCGGTAGTGAGATCTGATGTCTAGTCCTCTCTCGGTAGTGAGATCTGATGTCTAGTTCTCTTCGGTAGTGAGATCTGATGTCTAGTCCTCTCTCGGCAGTGAGATCTGATGTCTAGTCCTCTATCGATAGTGAGATCTGATGTCTAGTCCTCTCTCGGTAGTGAGATCTGATGTCTAGTCGTCTCTCGGTAGTGAGATCTGATGTCTAGTCCTCTCTCGGTAGTGAGATCTGATGTCTAGTCCTCTCTCGGTAGTGAGATCTGATGTCTAGTCCTCTCTCGGTAGTGAGATCTGATGTCTAGTCCTCTCTCGGTAGTGAGATCTGATGTCTAGTCCTCTCTCGGTAGTGAGATCTGATGTCTAGTCCTCTCTCGGTAGTGAGATCTGATGTCTAGTCCTCTCTCGGTAGTGAGATCTGATGTCTAGTCCTCTCTCGGCAGTGAGATCTGATGTCTAGTCCTCTCTCGGTAGTGTGATCTGATGTCTAGTCCTCTCTCGGTAGTGAGATCTGATGTCTAGTCCTCTCTCGGTAGTGAGATCTGATGTCTGGTCCTCTCTCGGTAGTGAGATCTGATGTCTAGTCCTCTCTCGGTAGTGAGATCTGATGTCTAGTCCTCTCTCGGTAGTGAGATCTGATGTCTAGTCCTCTCTCGGTAGTGAGATCTGATGTCTAGTCCTCTCTCGGTAGTGAGATCTGATGTCTAGTCCTCTCTCGGTAGTGAGATCTGATGTCTAGTCCTCTCTCGGTAGTGAGATCTGATGTCTGTCCTCTCTCGGTAGTGAGATCTGATGTCTAGTCCTCTCTCGGTAGTGAGATCTGATGTCTAGTCCTCTCTCGTAGTGAGATCTGATGTCTAGTCCTCTCTCGGTAGTGAGATCTGATGTCTAGTCCTCTCTCGGCAGTGAGATCTGATGTCTAGTCCTCTATCGATAGTGAGATCTGATGTCTAGTCCTCTCTCGGTAGTGAGATCTGATGTCTAGTCCTCTCTCGGTAGTGAGATCTGATGTCTAGTCCTCTCTCGGTAGTGAGATCTGATGTCTAGTCGTCTCTCGGTAGTGAGATCTGATGTCTAGTCCTCTCTCGGTAGTGAGATCTGATGTCTAGTCCTCTCTCGGTAGTGAGATCTGATGTCTAGTCCTCTCTCGGTAGTGAGATCTGATGTCTAGTCTCTCTCGGTAGTGAGATCTGATGTCTAGTCCTCTCTCGGCAGTAGATCTGATGTCTAGTCCTCTCTCGGCAGTGAGATCTGATGTCTAGTCCTCTCTCGGCAGTGAGATCTGATGTCTGGTCCTCTCTCGGCAGTGAGATCTGATGTCTGGTCCTCTCTCGGCAGTGAGATCTGATGTCTGGTCCTCTCTCGGTAGTGAGATCTGATGTCTGGTCCTCTCTCGGTAGTGAGATCTGATGTCTAGTCCTCTCTCGGTAGTGAGATCTGATGTCTAGTCCTCTCTCGGCAGTGAGATCTGATGTCTAGTCCTCTCTCGGTAGTGAGATCTGATGTCTAGTCCTCTCTCGGTAGTGAGATCTGATGTCTAGTCCTCTCTCGGTAGTGAGATCTGATGTCTAGTCCTCTCTCGGTAGTGAGATCTGATGTCTAGTCCTCTCTCGGTAGTGAGATCTGATGTCTAGTCCTCTCTCGGTAGTGAGATCTGATGTCTAGTCCTCTCTCGGTAGTGAGATCTGATGTCTTGTCCTCTCTCGGTAGTGAGATCTGATGTCTAGTCCTCTCTCGGTAGTGAGATCTGATGTCTAGTCCTCTCTCGGTAGTGAGATCTGATGTCTAGTCCTCTCTAGGCAGTGAGATCTGATGACTAGGCCTCTCTCGATAGTGTGATCTGATGTCTATTCCTCTCTCGGTAGTGAGATCTGATGTCTAGTCCTCTCTCGGTAGTGAGATCTGATGTCTAGTCGTCTCTCGGTAGTGAGATCTGATGTCTAGTCCTCTCTCGGTAGTGAGATCTGATGTCTAGTCCTCTCTCGGTAGTGAGATCTGATGTCTAGTCCTCTCTCGGCAGTGAGATCTGATGTCTAGTCCTCTCTCGGTAGTGAGATCTGATGTCTAGTCCTCTCTCGGCAGTGAGATCTGATGTCTAGTCCTCTCTCGGTAGTGAGATCTGATGTCTGTCCTCTCTCGGCAGTGAGATCTGATGTCTGGTCCTCTCTCGGCAGTGAGATCTGATGTCTGGTCCAATCTCGGCAGTGCAGTGAGATCTGATGTCTGGTCCTCTCTCGGCAGTGAGATCTGATGTCTGGTCCTCTCTCGGCAGTGAGATCTGATGTCTGGTCCTCTCTCGGCAGTGAGATCTGATGTCTGGTCCTCTCTCGGCAGTGAGATCTGATGTCTGGTCCTCTCTCGCAGTGAGATCTGATGTCTAGTCCTCTCTCGGCAGTGAGATCTGATGTCTAGTCCTCTCTCGGTAGTGAGATCTGATGTCTAGTCCTCTCTCGGCAGTGAGATCTGATGTCTGGTCCTCTCTCGGCAGTGAGATCTGATGTCTAGTCCTCTCTCGGCAGTGAGATCTGATGTCTGGTCCTCTCTCGGCAGTGAGATCTGATGTCTGGTCCTCTCTCGGCAGTGAGATCTGATGTCTGGTCCTCTCTCGGCAGTGAGATCTGATGTCTGGTCCTCTCTCGGCAGTGAGATCTGATGTCTGGACCTCTCTCGGCAGTGAGATCTGATGTCTGGTCCTCTCTCGGCAGTGAGATCTGATGTCTGGTCCTCTCTCGGTAGTGAGATCTGATGTCTAGTCCTCTCTCGGCAGTGAGATCTGATGTCTAGTCCTCTCTCGGCAGTGAGATCTGATGTCTGGTCCTCTCTCGGCAGTGAGATCTGATGTCTGTCCTCTCTCGGTAGTGAGATCTGATGTCTGGTCCTCTCTCGGCAGTGAGATCTGATGTCTAGTCCTCTCTCGGTAGTGATGAGTCTGTGAGATCTGATGTCTAGTCCTCTCTCGGTAGTGAGATCTGATGTCTAGTCCTCTCTCGGTAGTGAGATCTGATGTCTAGTCCTCTCTCGGTAGTGAGATCTGATGTCTAGTCCTCTCTCGGTAGTGAGATCTGATGTCTAGTCCTCTCTCGGTAGTGAGATCTGATGTCTAGTCCTCTCTCGGTAGTGAGATCTGATGTCTAGTCCTCTCTCGGCAGTGAGATCTGATGTCTAGTCCTCTCTCGGTAGTGAGATCTGATGTCTAGTCCTCTCTCGGTAGTGAGATCTGATGTCTAGTCCTCTCTCGGTAGTGAGATCTGATGTCTAGTCCTCTCTCGGCAGTGAGATCTGATGTCTAGTCCTCTCTCGGCAGTGAGATCTGATGTCTAGTCCTCTCTCGGTAGTGAGATCTGATGTCTAGTCCTCTCTCGGCAGTGAGATCTGATGTCTAGTCCTCTCTCGGCAGTGAGATCTGATGTCTAGTCCTCTCTCGGTAGTGAGATCTGATGTCTAGTCCTCTCTCGGCAGTGAGATCTGATGTCTAGTCCTCTCTCGGCAGTGAGATCTGATGTCTGGTCCTCTCTCGGCAGTGAGATCTGATGTCTGGTCCTCTCTCGGTAGTGAGATCTGATGTCTAGTCCTCTCTCGGTAGTGAGATCTGATGTCTAGTCCTCTCTCGGCAGTGAGATCTGATGTCTGGTCCTCTCTCGGCAGTGAGATCTGATGTCTGGTCCTCTCTCGGTAGTGAGATCTGATGTCTGGTCCTCTCTCGGCAGTGAGATCTGATGTCTAGTCCTCTCTCGGTAGTGAGATCTGATGTCTAGTCCTCTCTCGGTAGTGAGATCTGATGTCTAGTCCTCTCGGTAGTGAGATCTGATGTCTAGTCCTCTCTCGGTAGTGAGATCTGATGTCTAGTCCTCTCTCGGTAGTGAGATCTGATGTCTAGTCCTCTCTCGGTAGTGAGATCTGATGTCTAGTCCTCTCTCGGCAGTGAGATCTGATGTCTGGTCCTCTCTCGGCAGTGAGATCTGATGTCTGGTCCTCTCTCGGCAGTGAGATCTGATGTCTAGTCCTCTCTCGGAGTGAGATCTGATGTCTGGTCCTCTCTCGGCAGTGAGATCTGATGTCTGGTCCTCTCTCGGCAGTGAGATCTGATGTCTAGTCCTCTCTCGGCAGTGAGATCTGATGTCTGGTCCTCTCTCGGCAGTGAGATCTGATGTCTGGTCCTCTCTCGGCAGTGAGATCTGATGTCTGGTCCTCTCTCGGCAGTGAGATCTGATGTCTAGTCCTCTCTCGGTAGTGAGATCTGATGTCTAGTCCTCTCTCGGCAGTGAGATCTGATGTCTGGTCCTCTCTCGGCAGTGAGATCTGATGTCTAGTCCTCTCTCGGCAGTGAGATCTGATGTCTGGTCCTCTCTCGGCAGTGAGATCTGATGTCTGGTCCTCTCTCGGCAGTGAGATCTGATGTCTGGTCCTCTCTCGGCAGTGAGATCTGATGTCTGGTCCTCTCTCGGCAGTGAGATCTGATGTCTGGTCCTCTCGGCAGTGAGATCTGATGTCTGGTCCTCTCTCGGCAGTGAGATCTGATGTCTGGTCCTCTCTCGGCAGTGAGATCTGATGTCTAGTCCTCTCTCGGTAGTGAGATCTGATGTCTAGTCCTCTCTCGGTAGTGAGATCTGATGTCTAGTCCTCTCTCGGCAGTGAGATCTGATGTCTAGTCCTCTCTCGGTAGTGAGATCTGATGTCTAGTCCTCTCTCGGTAGTGAGATCTGATGTCTAGTCCTCTCTCGGTAGTGAGATCTGATGTCTAGTCCTCTCTCGGTAGTGAGATCTGATGTCTAGTCCTCTCTCGGTAGTGAGATCTGATGTCTAGTCCTCTCTCGGTAGTGAGATCTGATGTCTAGTCCTCTCTCGGTAGTGAGATCTGATGTCTAGTCCTCTCTCGGTAGTGAGATCTGATGTCTAGTCCTCTCTCGGTAGTGAGATCTGATGTCTAGTCCTCTCTCGGTAGTGAGATCTGATGTCTAGTTCTCTCTCGGTAGTGAGATCTGATGTCTAGTCCTCTCTCGGCAGTGAGATCTGATGTCTAGTCCTCTATCGATAGTGAGATCTGATGTCTAGTCCTCTCTCGGTAGTGAGATCTGATGTCTAGTCGTCTCTCGGTAGTGTGATCTGATGTCTAGTCCTCTCTCGGTAGTGAGATCTGATGTCTAGTCCTCTCTCGGTAGTGAGATCTGATGTCTATTCCTCTCTCGGTAGTGAGATCTGATGTCTAGTCCTCTCTCGGTAGTGAGATCTGATGTCTAGTCCTCTCTCGGTAGTGAGATCTGATGTCTAGTCCTCTCTCGGTAGTGAGATCTGATGTCTAGTCCTCTCTCGGTAGTGAGATCTGATGTCTAGTCCTCTCTCGGCAGTGAGATCTGATGTCTAGTCCTCTCTCGATAGTGAGATCTGATGTCTAGTCCTCTCTCGGTAGTGAGATCTGATGTCTAGTCCTCTCTCGGCAGTGAGATCTGATGTCTGGTCCTCTCTCGGCAGTGAGATCTGATGTCTGGTCCTCTCTCGGCAGTGAGATCTGATGTCTGGTCCTCTCTCGGCAGTGAGATCTGATGTCTGGTCCTCTCTCGGCAGTGAGATCTGATGTCTGGTCCTCTCTCGGCAGTGAGATCTGATGTCTGGTCCTCTCTCGGCAGTGAGATCTGATGTCTGGTCCTCTCTCGGCAGTGAGATCTGATGTCTGGTCCTCTCTCGGTAGTGAGATCTGATGTCTGGTCCTCTCTCGGTAGTGAGATCTGATGTCTAGTCCTCTCTCGGCAGTGAGATCTGATGTCTAGTCCTCTCTCGGCAGTGAGATCTGATGTCTAGTCCTCTCTCGGTAGTGAGATCTGATGTCTAGTCCTCTCTCGGTAGTGAGATCTGATGTCTAGTCCTCTCTCGGTAGTGAGATCTGATGTCTAGTCCTCTCTCGGCAGTGAGATCTGATGTCTGGTCCTCTCTCGGCAGTGAGATCTGATGTCTGGTCCAATCTCGGCAGTGAGATCTGATGTCTGGTCCTCTCTCGGCAGTGAGATCTGATGTCTGGTCCTCTCTCGGTAGTGAGATCTGATGTCTAGTCCTCTTTCGGTAGTGAGATCTGATGTCTAGTCCTCTCTCGGCAGTGAGATCTGATGTCTAGTCCTCTCTCGGTAGTGAGATCTGATGTCTAGTCCTCTCTCGGTAGTGAGATCTGATGTCTAGTCCTCTCTCGGTAGTGAGATCTGATGTCTAGTCCTCTCTCGGTAGTGAGATCTGATGTCTAGTCCTCTCTCGGTAGTGAGATCTGATGTCTAGTCCTCTCTCGGTAGTGAGATCTGATGTCTAGTCCTCTCTCGGTAGTGAGATCTGATGTCTTGTCCTCTCTCGGTAGTGAGATCTGATGTCTAGTCCTCTCTCGGTAGTGAGATCTGATGTCTAGTCCTCTCTCGGTAGTGAGATCTGATGTCTAGTCCTCTCTCGGCAGTGAGATCTGATGTCTAGGCCTTTCTCGATAGTGAGATCTGATGTCTATTCCTCTCTCGGTAGTGAGATCTGATGTCTAGTCCTCTCTCGGTAGTGAGATCTGATGTCTAGTCCTCTCTCGGTAGTGAGATCTGATGTCTAGTCCTCTCTCGGTAGTGAGATCTGATGTCTAGTCCTCTCTCGGTAGTGAGATCTGATGTCTAGTCCTCTCTCGGTAGTGAGATCTGATGTCTAGTCCTCTCTCGGTAGTGAGATCTGATGTCTAGTCCTCTCTCGGCAGTGAGATCTGATGTCTAGTTCTCTCTCGGTAGTGAGATCTGATGTCTAGTCCTCTCTCGGCAGTGAGATCTGATGTCTAGTCCTCTATCGATAGTGTGATCTGATGTCTAGTCCTCTCTCGGTAGTGAGATCTGATGTCTAGTCGTCTCTCGGTAGTGTGATCTGATGTCTAGTCCTCTCTCGGTAGTGAGATCTGATGTCTAGTCGTCTCTCGGTAGTGAGATCTGATGTCTAGTCCTCTCTCGGTAGTGTGATCTGATGTCTAGTCCTCTCTCGGTAGTGAGATCTGATGTCTAGTCCTCTCTCGGTAGTGAGATCTGATGTCTAGTCCTCTCTCGGTAGTGAGATCTGATGTCTAGTCCTCTTCGGTAGTGAGATCTGATGTCTAGTCCTCTCTCGGCAGTGAGATTTGATGTCTAGTCCTCTCTCGATAGTGAGATCTGATGTCTAGTCCTCTCTCGGTAGTGAGATCTGATGTCTAGTCCTCTCTCGGCAGTGAGATCTGATGTCTGGTCCTCTCTCGGCAGTGAGATCTGATGTCTGGTCCTCTCTCGGCAGTGAGATCTGATGTCTGGTCCTCTCTCGGCAGTGAGATCTGATGTCTGGTCCTCTCTCGGCAGTGAGATCTGATGTCTGGTCCTCTCTCGGCAGTGAGATCTGATGTCTGGTCCTCTCTCGGCAGTGAGATCTGATGTCTGGTCCTCTCTCGGCAGTGAGATCTGATGTCTGGTCCTCTCTCGGTAGTGAGATCTGATGTCTGGTCCTCTCTCGGTAGTGAGATCTGATGTCTAGTCCTCTTTCGGTAGTGAGATCTGATGTCTAGTCCTCTCTCGGTAGTGAGATCTGATGTCTAGTCCTCTCTCGGTAGTGAGATCTGATGTCTAGTCCTCTCTCGGTAGTGAGATCTGATGTCTAGTCCTCTCTCGGTAGTGAGATCTGATGTCTAGTTCTCTCTCGGTAGTGAGATCTGATGTCTAGTCCTCTCTCGGCAGTGAGATCTGATGTCTAGTCCTCTATCGATAGTGTGATCTGATGTCTAGTCCTCTCTCGGTAGTGAGATCTGATGTCTAGTCCTCTCTCGGTAGTGTGATCTGATGTCTAGTCCTCTCTCGGTAGTGAGATCTGATGTCTAGTCCTCTCTCGGTAGTGAGATCTGATGTCTAGTCCTCTCTCGGTAGTGAGATCTGATGTCTAGTCCTCTCTCGGTAGTGAGATCTGATGTCTAGTCCTCTCTCGGTAGTGAGATCTGATGTCTAGTCCTCTCTCGGTAGTGAGATCTGATGTCTAGTCCTCTCTCGGTAGTGAGATCTGATGTCTAGTCCTCTCTCGGCAGTGAGATCTGATGTCTAGTCCTCTCTCGATAGTGAGATCTGATGTCTAGTCCTCTCTCGGTAGTGAGATCTGATGTCTAGTCCTCTCTCGGCAGTGAGATCTGATGTCTGGTCCTCTCTCGGCAGTGAGATCTGATGTCTGGTCCTCTCTCGGCAGTGAGATCTGATGTCTGGTCCTCTCTCGGCAGTGAGATCTGATGTCTGGTCCTCTCTCGGCAGTGAGATCTGATGTCTGGTCCTCTCTCGGCAGTGAGATCTGATGTCTGGTCCTCTCTCGGCAGTGAGATCTGATGTCTGGTCCATCTCGGCAGTGAGATCTGATGTCTGGTCCTCTCTCGGTAGTGAGATCTGATGTCTAGTCCTCTCTCGGTAGTGAGATCTGATGTCTAGTCCTCTCTCGGCAGTGAGATCTGATGTCTAGTCCTCTCTCGGTAGTGAGATCTGATGTCTAGTCCTCTCTCGGTAGTGAGATCTGATGTCTAGTCCTCTCTCGGTAGTGAGATCTGATGTCTAGTCCTCTCTCGGTAGTGAGATCTGATGTCTAGTCCTCTCTCGGTAGTGAGATCTGATGTCTAGTCCTCTCTCAGTAGTGAGATCTGATGTCTAGTTCTCTCTCGGTAGTGAGATCTGATGTCTAGTCCTCTCTCGGCAGTGAGATCTGATGTCTAGTCCTCTATCGATAGTGTGATCTGATGTCTAGTCCTCTCTCGGTAGTGAGATCTGATGTCTAGTCCTCTCTCGGTAGTGTGATCTGATGTCTAGTCCTCTCTCGGTAGTGAGATCTGATGTCTAGTCGTCTCTCGGTAGTGAGATCTGATGTCTATTCCTCTCTCGGTAGTGTGATCTGATGTCTAGTCCTCTCTCGGTAGTGAGATCTGATGTCTAGTCCTCTCTCGGTAGTGAGATCTGATGTCTAGTCCTCTCTCGGTAGTGTGATTTGATGTCTAGTCCTCTTTCGGTAGTGAGATCTGATGTCTAGTCCTCTCTCGGTAGTGAGATCTGATGTCTAGTCCTCTCTCGGCAGTGAGATCTGATGTCTAGTCCTCTCTCGGCAGTGAGATCTGATGTCTGGTCCTCTCTCGGCAGTGAGATCTGATGTCTGGTCCTCTCTCGGCAGTGAGATCTGATGTCTGGTCCAATCTCGGCAGTGAGATCTGATGTCTGGTCCTCTCTCGGCAGTGAGATCTGATGTCTGGTCCTCTCTCGGCAGTGAGATCTGATGTCTGGTCCTCTCTCGGTAGTGAGATCTGATGTCTGGTCCTCTCTCGGTAGTGAGATCTGATGTCTAGTCCTCTCTCGGCAGTGAGATCTGATGTCTAGTCCTCTCTCGGCAGTGAGATCTGATGTCTAGTCCTCTCTCGGTAGTGAGATCTGATGTCTAGTCCTCTCTCGGTAGTGAGATCTGATGTCTAGTCCTCTCTCGGTAGTGAGATCTGATGTCTAGTCCTCTCTCGGCAGTGAGATCTGATGTCTGGTCCTATCTCGGCAGTGAGATCTGATGTCTGGTCCTCTCTCGGCAGTGAGATCTGATGTCTGGTCCTCTCTCGGCAGTGAGATCTGATGTCTGGTCCTCTCTCGGCAGTGAGATCTGATGTCTGGTCCTCTCTCGGTAGTGAGATCTGATGTCTAGTCCTCTTCGGTAGTGAGATCTGATGTCTAGTCCTCTCTCGGCAGTGAGATCTGATGTCTAGTCCTCTCTCGGTAGTGAGATCTGATGTCTAGTCCTCTCTCGGTAGTGAGATCTGATGTCTAGTCCTCTCTCGGTAGTGAGATCTGATGTCTAGTCCTCTCTCGGTAGTGAGATCTGATGTCTAGTCCTCTCTCGGTAGTGAGATCTGATGTCTAGTCCTCTCTCGGTAGTGAGATCTGATGTCTAGTCCTCTCTCGGTAGTGAGATCTGATGTCTTGTCCTCTCTCGGTAGTGAGATCTGATGTCTAGTCCTCTCTCGGTAGTGAGATCTGATGTCTAGTCCTCTCTCGGTAGTGAGATCTGATGTCTAGTCCTCTCTCGGCAGTGAGATCTGATGTCTAGGCCTCTATCGATAGTGAGATCTGATGTCTATCCTCTCTCGGTAGTGAGATCTGATGTCTAGTCCTCTCTCGGTAGTGAGATCTGATGTCTAGTCCTCTCTCGGTAGTGAGATCTGATGTCTAGTCCTCTCTCGGTAGTGAGATCTGATGTCTAGTCCTCTCTCGGTAGTGAGATCTGATGTCTAGTCCTCTCTCGGTAGTGAGATCTGATGTCTAGTCCTCTCTCGGTAGTGAGATCTGATGTCTAGTCCTCTCTCGGCAGTGAGATCTGATGTCTAGTTCTCTCTCGGTAGTGAGATCTGATGTCTAGTCCTCTCTCGGCAGTGAGATCTGATGTCTAGTCCTCTATCGATAGTGTGATCTGATGTCTAGTCCTCTCTCGGTAGTGAGATCTGATGTCTAGTCGTCTCTCGGTAGTGTGATCTGATGTCTAGTCCTCTCTCGGTAGTGAGATCTGATGTCTAGTCGTCTCTCGGTAGTGAGATCTGATGTCTATTCCTCTCTCGGTAGTGAGATCTGATGTCTAGTCCTCTCTCGGTAGTGAGATCTGATGTCTAGTCCTCTCTCGGTAGTGAGATC
Organism: Megaustenia siamemsis; assembly: GCA_032433765.1. NCBI lineage: Eukaryota > Metazoa > Mollusca > Gastropoda > Stylommatophora > Ariophantidae > Megaustenia > Megaustenia siamemsis. Next base: position 33,534,347 of record JAVIAB010000107.1, read on the forward strand.
TGATGTCTAGTCCTCTCTCGGTAGTGAGATCTGATGTCTAGTCCTCTCTCGGTAGTGAGATCTGATGTCTAGTCCTCTCTCGGCAGTGAGATCTGATGTCTAGTCCTCTCTCGATAGTGAGATCTGATGTCTAGTCCTCTCTCGGTAGTGAGATCTGATGTCTAGTCCTCTCTCGGCAGTGAGATCTGATGTCTGGTCCTCTCTCGGCAGTGAGATCTGATGTCTGGTCCTCTCTCGGCAGTGAGATCTGATGTCTGGTCCTCTCTCGGCAGTGAGATCTGATGTCTGGTCCTCTCTCGGCAGTGAGATCTGATGTCTGGTCCTCTCGGCAGTGAGATCTGATGTCTGGTCCTCTCTCGGCAGTGAGATCTGATGTCTGGTCCTCTCTCGGCAGTGAGATCTGATGTCTGGTCCTCTCTCGGTAGTGAGATCTGATGTCTGGTCCTCTCTCGGTAGTGAGATCTGATGTCTAGTCCTCTCTCGGCAGTGAGATCTGATGTCTAGTCCTCTCTCGGCAGTGAGATCTGATGTCTAGTCCTCTCTCGGTAGTGAGATCTGATGTCTAGTCCTCTCTCGGTAGTGAGATCTGATGTCTAGTCCTCTCTCGGTAGTGAGATCTGATGTCTAGTCCTCTCTCGGCAGTGAGATCTGATGTCTGGTCCTCTCTCGGCAGTGAGATCTGATGTCTGGTCCTCTCTCGGCAGTGAGATCTGATGTCTGGTCCTCTCTCGGCAGTGAGATCTGATGTCTGGTCCTCTCTCGGCAGTGAGATCTGATGTCTGGTCCTCTCTCGGTAGTGAGATCTGATGTCTAGTCCTCTCTCGGTAGTGAGATCTGATGTCTAGTCCTCTCTCGGCAGTGAGATCTGATGTCTAGTCCTCTCTCGGTAGTGAGATCTGATGTCTAGTCCTCTCTCGGTAGTGAGATCTGATGTCTAGTCCTCTCTCGGTAGTGAGATCTGATGTCTAGTCCTCTCTCGGTAGTGAGATCTGATGTCTAGTCCTCTCTCGGTAGTGAGATCTGATGTCTAGTCCTCTCTCGGTAGTGAGATCTGATGTCTAGTCCTCTCTCGGTAGTGAGATCTGATGTCTAGTCCTCTCTCGGTAGTGAGATCTGATGTCTAGTCCTCTCTCGGTAGTGAGATCTGATGTCTAGTCCTCTCTCGGTAGTGAGATCTGATGTCTAGTCCTCTCTCGGCAGTGAGATCTGATGTCTAGGCCTCTATCGATAGTGTGATCTGATGTCTATTCCTCTCTCGGTAGTGAGATCTGATGTCTAGTCGTCTCTCGGTAGTGAGATCTGATGTCTAGTCCTCTCTCGGTAGTGAGATCTGATGTCTAGTCCTCTCTCGGTAGTGAGATCTGATGTCTAGTCCTCTCTCGGTAGTGAGATCTGATGTCTAGTCCTCTCTCGGTAGTGAGATCTGATGTCTAGTCCTCTCTCGGTAGTGAGATCTGATGTCTAGTCCTCTCTCGGCAGTGAGATCTGATGTCTAGTCCTCTCTCGGTAGTGAGATCTGATGTCTGGTCCTCTCTCGGCAGTGAGATCTGATGTCTGGTCCTCTCTCGGCTGTGAGATCTGATGTCTGGTCCTCTCGGCAGTGAGATCTGATGTCTGGTCCTCTCTCGGCAGTGAGATCTGATGTCTAGTCCTCTCTCGGCAGTGAGATCTGATGTCTGGTCCTCTCTCGGCAGTGAGATCTGATGTCTGGTCCTCTCTCGGCAGTGAGATCTGATGTCTGGTCCTCTCTCGGCAGTGAGATCTGATGTCTGGTCCTCTCTCGGCAGTGAGATCTGATGTCTAGTCCTCTCTCGGTAGTGAGATCTGATGTCTAGTCCTCTCTCGGCAGTGAGATCTGATGTCTGGTCCTCTCTCGGCAGTGAGATCTGATGTCTAGTCCTCTCTCGGCAGTGAGATCTGATGTCTGGTCCTCTCTCGGCAGTGAGATCTGATGTCTGGTCCTCTCTCGGCAGTGAGATCTGATGTCTGGTCCTCTCTCGGCAGTGAGATCTGATGTCTGGTCCTCTCTCGGCAGTGAGATCTGATGTCTGGTCCTCTCTCGGCAGTGAGATCTGATGTCTGGTCCTCTCTCGGCAGTGAGATCTGATGTCTGGTCCTCTCTCGATAGTGAGATCTGATGTCTAGTCCTCTCTCGGCAGTGAGATCTGATGTCTAGTCCTCTCTCGGCAGTGAGATCTGATGTCTGGTCCTCTCTCGGCAGTGAGATCTGATGTCTGGTCCTCTCTCGGTAGTGAGATCTGATGTCTGGTCCTCTCTCGGCAGTGAGATCTGATGTCTAGTCCTCTCTCGGTAGTGAGATCTGATGTCTAGTCCTCTCTCGGTAGTGAGATCTGATGTCTAGTCCTCTCTCGGTAGTGAGATCTGATGTCTAGTCCTCTCTCGGTAGTGAGATCTGATGTCTTGTCCTCTCTCGGTAGTGAGATCTGATGTCTAGTCCTCTCTCGGTAGTGAGATCTGATGTCTAGTCCTCTCTCAGTAGTGAGATCTGATGTCTAGTTCTCTTCGGTAGTGAGATCTGATGTCTAGTCCTCTCTCGGCAGTGAGATCTGATGTCTAGTCCTCTATCGATAGTGAGATCTGATGTCTAGTCCTCTCTCGGTAGTGAGATCTGATGTCTAGTCCTCTCTCGGTAGTGAGATCTGATGTCTAGTCCTCTCTCGGTAGTGAGATCTGATGTCTAGTCGTCTCTCGGTAGTGAGATCTGATGTCTAGTCCTCTCTCGGTAGTGAGATCTGATGTCTAGTCCTCTCTCGGTAGTGAGATCTGATGTCTAGTCCTCTCTCGGTAGTGAGATCTGATGTCTAGTCCTCTCTCGGTAGTGAGATCTGATGTCTAGTCCTCTCTCGGTAGTGAGATCTGATGTCTAGTCCTCTCTCGGCAGTGAGATCTGATGTCTAGTCCTCTCTCGATAGTGAGATCTGATGTCTAGTCCTCTCTCGGTAGTGAGATCTGATGTCTAGTCCTCTCTCGGTAGTGAGATCTGATGTCTGGTCCTCTCTCGGTAGTGAGATCTGATGTCTAGTCCTCTCTCGGTAGTGAGATCTGATGTCTAGTCCTCTCTCGGTAGTGAGATCTGATGTCTAGTCCTCTCTCGGTAGTGAGATCTGATGTCTAGTCCTCTCTCGGTAGTGAGATCTGATGTCTAGTCCTCTCTCGGTAGTGAGATCTGATGTCTAGTCCTCTCTCGGTAGTGAGATCTGATGTCTGTCCTCTCTCGGTAGTGAGATCTGATGTCTAGTCCTCTCTCGGTAGTGAGATCTGATGTCTAGTCCTCTCTCGGTAGTGAGATCTGATGTCTAGTCCTCTCTCGGTAGTGAGATCTGATGTCTAGTCCTCTCTCGGCAGTGAGATCTGATGTCTAGTCCTCTCTCGATAGTGAGATCTGATGTCTAGTCCTCTCTCGGTAGTGAGATCTGATGTCTAGTCCTCTCTCGGTAGTGAGATCTGATGTCTAGTCCTCTCTCGGTAGTGAGATCTGATGTCTAGTCCTCTCTCGGTAGTGAGATCTGATGTCTAGTCCTCTCTCGGTAGTGAGATCTGATGTCTAGTCCTCTCTCGGTAGTGAGATCTGATGTCTAGTCCTCTCTCGGTAGTGAGATCTGATGTCTAGTCCTCTCTCGGTAGTGAGATCTGATGTCTAGTCCTCTCTCGGCAGTGAGATCTGATGTCTGGTCCTCTCTCGGCAGTGAGATCTGATGTCTGGTCCTCTCTCGGCAGTGAGATCTGATGTCTGGTCCTCTCTCGGCAGTGAGATCTGATGTCTGGTCCTCTCTCGGCAGTGAGATCTGATGTCTGGTCCTCTCTCGGTAGTGAGATCTGATGTCTGGTCCTCTCTCGGTAGTGAGATCTGATGTCTAGTCCTCTCTCGGTAGTGAGATCTGATGTCTAGTCCTCTCTCGGCAGTGAGATCTGATGTCTAGTCCTCTCTCGGTAGTGAGATCTGATGTCTAGTCCTCTCTCGGTAGTGAGATCTGATGTCTAGTCCTCTCTCGGTAGTGAGATCTGATGTCTAGTCCTCTCTCGGTAGTGAGATCTGATGTCTAGTCCTCTCTCGGTAGTGAGATCTGATGTCTAGTCCTCTCTCGGTAGTGAGATCTGATGTCTAGTCCTCTCTCGGTAGTGAGATCTGATGTCTAGTCCTCTCTCGGTAGTGAGATCTGATGTCTAGTCCTCTCTCGGTAGTGAGATCTGATGTCTAGTCCTCTCTCGGTAGTGAGATCTGATGTCTAGTCCTCTCTCGGCAGTGAGATCTGATGTCTAGGCCTCTCTCGATAGTGAGATCTGATGTCTAGTCTCTCTCGGTAGTGAGATCTGATGTCTAGTCCTCTCTCGGTAGTGAGATCTGATGTCTAGTCCTCTCTCGGTAGTGAGATCTGATGTCTAGTCCTCTCTCGGTAGTGAGATCTGATGTCTAGTCCTCTCTCGGTAGTGAGATCTGATGTCTAGTCCTCTCTCGGTAGTGAGATCTGATGTCTAGTCCTCTCTCGGTAGTGAGATCTGATGTCTAGTCCTCTCTCGGCAGTGAGATCTGATGTCTAGTCCTCTCTCGGTAGTGAGATCTGATGTCTGGTCCTCTCTCGGCAGTGAGATCTGATGTCTGGTCCTCTCTCGGCAGTGAGATCTGATGTCTGGTCCTCTCTCGGCAGTGAGATCTGATGTCTGGTCCTCTCTCGGCAGTGAGATCTGATGTCTGGTCCTCTCTCGGCAGTGAGATCTGATGTCTGGTCCTCTCTCGGCAGTGAGATCTGATGTCTGGTCCTCTCTCGGCAGTGAGATCTGATGTCTGGTCCTCTCTCGGCAGTGAGATCTGATGTCTGGTCCTCTCTCGGCAGTGAGATCTGATGTCTAGTCCTCTCTCGGTAGTGAGATCTGATGTCTAGTCCTCTCTCGGCAGTGAGATCTGATGTCTGGTCCTCTCTCGGCAGTGAGATCTGATGTCTAGTCCTCTCTCGGCAGTGAGATCTGATGTCTGGTCCTCTCTCGGCAGTGAGATCTGATGTCTGGTCCTCTCTCGGCAGTGAGATCTGATGTCTGGTCCTCTCTCGGCAGTGAGATCTGATGTCTGGTCCTCTCTCGGCAGTGAGATCTGATGTCTGGTCCTCTCTCGGCAGTGAGATCTGATGTCTGGTCCTCTCTCGGCAGTGAGATCTGATGTCTGGTCCTCTCTCGATAGTGAGATCTGATGTCTAGTCCTCTCTCGGCAGTGAGATCTGATGTCTAGTCCTCTCTCGGCAGTGAGATCTGATGTCTGGTCCTCTCTCGGCAGTGAGATCTGATGTCTAGTCCTCTCTCGGTAGTGAGATCTGATGTCTAGTCCTCTCTCGGTAGTGAGATCTGATGTCTAGTCCTCTCTCGGTAGTGAGATCTGATGTCTAGTCCTCTCTCGGTAGTGAGATCTGATGTCTAGTCCTCTCTCGGTAGTGAGATCTGATGTCTAGTCCTCTCTCGGTAGTGAGATCTGATGTCTAGTCCTCTCTCGGTAGTGAGATCTGATGTCTAGTCCTCTCTCGGTAGTGAGATCTGATGTCTAGTCCTCTCTCGGTAGTGAGATCTGATGTCTAGTCCTCTCTCGGTAGTGAGATCTGATGTCTAGTCCTCTCTCGGCAGTGAGATCTGATGTCTAGTCCTCTCTCGGTAGTGAGATCTGATGTCTAGTCCTCTCTCGGTAGTGAGATCTGATGTCTAGTCCTCTCTCGGTAGTGAGATCTGATGTCTAGTCCTCTCTCGGTAGTGAGATCTGATGTCTAGTCCTCTCTCGGTAGTGAGATCTGATGTCTAGTCCTCTCTCGGTAGTGAGATCTGATGTCTAGTCCTCTCTCGGCAGTGAGATCTGATGTCTAGTCCTCTCTCGGTAGTGAGATCTGATGTCTAGTCCTCTCTCGGTAGTGAGATCTGATGTCTAGTCCTCTCTCGGCAGTGAGATCTGATGTCTGGTCCTCTCTCGGTAGTGAGATCTGATGTCTAGTCCTCTCTCGGTAGTGAGATCTGATGTCTAGTCCTCTCTCGGTAGTGAGATCTGATGTCTAGTCCTCTCTCGGTAGTGAGATCTGATGTCTAGTCCTCTCTCGGTAGTGAGATCTGATGTCTAGTCCTCTCTCGGTAGTGAGATCTGATGTCTAGTCCTCTCTCGGTAGTGAGATCTGATGTCTAGTCCTCTCTCGGTAGTGAGATCTGATGTCTAGTCCTCTCTCGGTAGTGAGATCTGATGTCTAGTCCTCTCTCGGTAGTGAGATCTGATGTCTAGTCCTCTCTCGGTAGTGAGATCTGATGTCTAGTCCTCTCTCGGCAGTGAGATCTGATGTCTAGTCCTCTCTCGGTAGTGAGATCTGATGTCTAGTCCTCTCTCGGTAGTGAGATCTGATGTCTAGTCCTCTCTCGGTAGTGAGATCTGATGTCTAGTCCTCTCTCGGTAGTGAGATCTGATGTCTAGTCCTCTCTCGGTAGTGAGATCTGATGTCTAGTCCTCTCTCGGTAGTGAGATCTGATGTCTAGTCCTCTCTCGGTAGTGAGATCTGATGTCTAGTCCTCTCTCGGTAGTGAGATCTGATGTCTAGTCCTCTCTCGGTAGTGAGATCTGATGTCTAGTCCTCTCTCGGTAGTGAGATCTGATGTCTAGTCCTCTCTCGGCAGTGAGATCTGATGTCTAGTCCTCTCTCGGTAGTGAGATCTGATGTCTAGTCCTCTCTCGGTAGTGAGATCTGATGTCTAGTCCTCTCTCGGCAGTGAGATCTGATGTCTAGTCCTCTCTCGGTAGTGAGATCTGATGTCTAGTCCTCTCTCGGTAGTGAGATCTGATGTCTAGTCCTCTCTCGGTAGTGAGATCTGATGTCTGGTCCTCTCTCGGCAGTGAGATCTGATGTCTAGTCCTCTCTCGGTAGTGAGATCTGATGTCTAGTCCTCTCTCGGTAGTGAGATCTGATGTCTAGTCCTCTCTCGGTAGTGAGATCTGATGTCTAGTCCTCTCTCGGCAGTGAGATCTGATGTCTAGTCCTCTCTCGGTAGTGAGATCTGATGTCTAGTCCTCTCTCGGTAGTGAGATCTGATGTCTAGTCCTCTCTCGGTAGTGAGATCTGATGTCTAGTCCTCTCTCGGTAGTGAGATCTGATGTCTAGTCCTCTCTCGGTAGTGAGATCTGATGTCTAGTCCTCTCTCGGTAGTGAGATCTGATGTCTAGTCCTCTCTCGGTAGTGAGATCTGATGTCTAGTCCTCTCTCGGTAGTGAGATCTGATGTCTAGTCCTCTCTCGGTAGTGAGATCTGATGTCTAGTCCTCTCTCGGTAGTGAGATCTGATGTCTGGTCCTCTCTCGGCAGTGAGATCTGATGTCTAGTCCTCTCTCGGCAGTGAGATCTGATGTCTAGTCCTCTCTCGGCAGTGTGAGATCTGATGTCTAGTCCTCTCTCGGCAGTGAGATCTGATGTCTGTCCTCTCTCGGCAGTGAGATCTGATGTCTAGTCCTCTCTCGGCAGTGAGATCTGATGTCTGGTCCTCTCTCGGCAGTGAGATCTGATGTCTAGTCCTCTCTCGGCAGTGAGATCTGATGTCTAGTCCTCTCTCGGCAGTGAGATCTGATGTCTAGTCCTCTCTCGGTAGTGAGATCTGATGTCTAGTCCTCTCTCGGCAGTGAGATCTGATGTCTGGTCCTCTCTCGGCAGTGAGATCTGATGTCTAGTCCTCTCTCGGCAGTGAGATCTGATGTCTGGTCCTCTCTCGGCAGTGAGATCTGATGTCTGTCCTCTCTCGGCAGTGAGATCTGATGTCTGGTCCTCTCTCGGCAGTGAGATCTGATGTCTGGTCCTCTCTCGGCAGTGAGATCTGATGTCTGGTCCTCTCTCGGCAGTGAGATCTGATGTCTGGTCCTCTCTCGGCAGTGAGATCTGATGTCTGGTCCTCTCTCGGTAGTGAGATCTGATGTCTAGTCCTCTCTCGGCAGTGAGATCTGATGTCTAGTCCTCTCTCGGCAGTGAGATCTGATGTCTAGTCCTCTCTCGGTAGTGAGATCTGATGTCTAGTCCTCTCTCGGCAGTGAGATCTGATGTCTAGTCCTCTCTCGGTAGTGAGATCTGATGTCTAGTCCTCTCTCGGTAGTGAGATCTGATGTCTAGTCCTCTCTCGGTAGTGAGATCTGATGTCTAGTCCTCTCTCGGTAGTGAGATCTGATGTCTAGTCCTCTCTCGGTAGTGAGATCTGATGTCTAGTCCTCTCTCGGTAGTGAGATCTGATGTCTAGTCCTCTCTCGGTAGTGAGATCTGATGTCTAGTCCTCTCTCGGTAGTGAGATCTGATGTCTAGTCCTCTCTCGGTAGTGAGATCTGATGTCTAGTCCTCTCTCGGTAGTGAGATCTGATGTCTAGTCCTCTCTCGGTAGTGAGATCTGATGTCTAGTCCTCTCTCGGTAGTGAGATCTGATGTCTAGTCCTCTCTCGGTAGTGAGATCTGATGTCTAGTCCTCTCTCGGTAGTGAGATCTGATGTCTAGTCCTCTCTCGGTAGTGAGATCTGATGTCTAGTCCTCTCTCGGTAGTGAGATCTGATGTCTAGTCCTCTCTCGGTAGTGAGATCTGATGTCTAGTCCTCTCTCGGTAGTGAGATCTGATGTCTAGTCCTCTCTCGGTAGTGAGATCTGATGTCTAGTCCTCTCTCGGTAGTGAGATCTGATGTCTAGTCCTCTCTCGGTAGTGAGATCTGATGTCTAGTCCTCTCTCGGTAGTGAGATCTGATGTCTAGTCCTCTCTCGGTAGTGAGATCTGATGTCTAGTCCTCTCTCGGTAGTGAGATCTGATGTCTAGTCCTCTCTCGGTAGTGAGATCTGATGTCTAGTCCTCTCTCGGCAGTGAGATCTGATGTCTAGTCCTCTCTCGGCAGTGAGATCTGATGTCTAGTCCTCTCTCGGTAGTGAGATCTGATGTCTAGTCCTCTCTCGGCAGTGAGATCTGATGTCTAGTCCTCTCTCGGCAGTGAGATCTGATGTCTAGTCCTCTCTCGGCAGTGAGATCTGATGTCTGGTCCTCTCTCGGCAGTGAGATCTGATGTCTGGTCCTCTCTCGGCAGTGAGATCTGATGTCTGGTCCTCTCTCGGCAGTGAGATCTGATGTCTGGTCCTCTCTCGGCAGTGAGATCTGATGTCTGGTCCTCTCTCGGCAGTGAGATCTGATGTCTGGTCCTCTCTCGGCAGTGAGATCTGATGTCTAGTCCTCTCTCGGTAGTGAGATCTGATGTCTAGTCCTCTCTCGGTAGTGAGATCTGATGTCTAGTCCTCTCTCGGCAGTGAGATCTGATGTCTAGTCCTCTCTCGGTAGTGAGATCTGATGTCTAGTCCTCTCTCGGTAGTGAGATCTGATGTCTAGTCCTCTCTCGGTAGTGAGATCTGATGTCTAGTCCTCTCTCGGTAGTGAGATCTGATGTCTAGTCCTCTCTCGGTAGTGAGATCTGATGTCTAGTCCTCTCTCGGTAGTGAGATCTGATGTCTAGTCCTCTCTCGGTAGTGAGATCTGATGTCTAGTCCTCTCTCGGTAGTGAGATCTGATGTCTAGTCCTCTCTCGGCAGTGAGATCTGATGTCTAGTCCTCTCTCGGCAGTGAGATCTGATGTCTGGTCCTCTCTCGGTAGTGAGATCTGATGTCTAGTCCTCTCTCGGTAGTGAGATCTGATGTCTAGTCCTCTCTCGGTAGTGAGATCTGATGTCTAGTCCTCTCTCGGTAGTGAGATCTGATGTCTAGTCCTCTCTCGGTAGTGAGATCTGATGTCTAGTCCTCTCTCGGTAGTGAGATCTGATGTCTAGTCCTCTCTCGGTAGTGAGATCTGATGTCTAGTCCTCTCTCGGCAGTGAGATCTGATGTCTGGTCCTCTCTCGGTAGTGAGATCTGATGTCTAGTCCTCTCTCGGCAGTGAGATCTGATGTCTGGTCCTCTCTCGGCAGTGAGATCTGATGTCTAGTCCTCTCTCGGTAGTGAGATCTGATGTCTAGTCCTCTCTCGGTAGTGAGATCTGATGTCTAGTCCTCTCTCGGTAGTGAGATCTGATGTCTAGTCCTCTCTCGGTAGTGAGATCTGATGTCTAGTCCTCTCTCGGTAGTGAGATCTGATGTCTAGTCCTCTCTCGGTAGTGAGATCTGATGTCTAGTCCTCTCTCGGTAGTGAGATCTGATGTCTAGTCCTCTCTCGGTAGTGAGATCTGATGTCTAGTCCTCTCTCGGTAGTGAGATCTGATGTCTAGTCCTCTCTCGGTAGTGAGATCTGATGTCTAGTCCTCTCTCGGCAGTGAGATCTGATGTCTAGTCCTCTCTCGGTAGTGAGATCTGATGTCTAGTCCTCTCTCGGTAGTGAGATCTGATGTCTAGTCCTCTCTCGGTAGTGAGATCTGATGTCTAGTCCTCTCTCGGTAGTGAGATCTGATGTCTAGTCCTCTCTCGGTAGTGAGATCTGATGTCTAGTCCTCTCTCGGTAGTGAGATCTGATGTCTAGTCCTCTCTCGGTAGTGAGATCTGATGTCTAGTCCTCTCTCGGTAGTGAGATCTGATGTCTAGTCCTCTCTCGGTAGTGAGATCTGATGTCTAGTCCTCTCTCGGTAGTGAGATCTGATGTCTAGTCCTCTCTCGGCAGTGAGATCTGATGTCTAGTCCTCTCTCGGCAGTGAGATCTGATGTCTGGTCCTCTCTCGGCAGTGAGATCTGATGTCTGGTCCTCTCTCGGCAGTGAGATCTGATGTCTGGTCCTCTCTCGGCAGTGAGATCTGATGTCTGGTCCTCTCTCGGCAGTGAGATCTGATGTCTGGTCCTCTCTCGGCAGTGAGATCTGATGTCTGGTCCTCTCTCGGCAGTGAGATCTGATGTCTGGTCCTCTCTCGGTAGTGAGATCTGATGTCTAGTCCTCTCTCGGTAGTGAGATCTGATGTCTAGTCCTCTCTCGGCAGTGAGATCTGATGTCTAGTCCTCTCTCGGTAGTGAGATCTGATGTCTAGTCCTCTCTCGGTAGTGAGATCTGATGTCTAGTCCTCTCTCGGTAGTGAGATCTGATGTCTAGTCCTCTCTCGGTAGTGAGATCTGATGTCTAGTCCTCTCTCGGTAGTGAGATCTGATGTCTAGTCCTCTCTCGGTAGTGAGATCTGATGTCTAGTCCTCTCTCGGTAGTGAGATCTGATGTCTAGTCCTCTCTCGGCAGTGAGATCTGATGTCTAGTCCTCTCTCGGTAGTGAGATCTGATGTCTAGTCCTCTCTCGGTAGTGAGATCTGATGTCTAGTCCTCTCTCGGTAGTGAGATCTGATGTCTAGTCCTCTCTCGGTAGTGAGATCTGATGTCTAGTCCTCTCTCGGTAGTGAGATCTGATGTCTAGTCCTCTCTCGGTAGTGAGATCTGATGTCTAGTCCTCTCTCGGTAGTGAGATCTGATGTCTAGTCCTCTCTCGGTAGTGAGATCTGATGTCTAGTCCTCTCTCGGTAGTGAGATCTGATGTCTAGTCCTCTCTCGGTAGTGAGATCTGATGTCTAGTCCTCTCTCGGCAGTGAGATCTGATGTCTAGTCCTCTCTCGGTAGTGAGATCTGATGTCTAGTCCTCTCTCGGTAGTGAGATCTGATGTCTAGTCCTCTCTCGGCAGTGAGATCTGATGTCTGGTCCTCTCTCGGCAGTGAGATCTGATGTCTGGTCCTCTCTCGGCAGTGAGATCTGATGTCTAGTCCTCTCTCGGCAGTGAGATCTGATGTCTGGTCCTCTCTCGGCAGTGAGATCTGATGTCTGGTCCTCTCTCGGCAGTGAGATCTGATGTCTGGTCCTCTCTCGGTAGTGAGATCTGATGTCTGGTCCTCTCTCGGCAGTGAGATCTGATGTCTGGTCCTCTCTCGGCAGTGAGATCTGATGTCTAGTCCTCTCTCGGTAGTGAGATCTGATGTCTAGTCCTCTCTCGGCAGTGAGATCTGATGTCTAGTCCTCTCTCGGTAGTGAGATCTGATGTCTAGTCCTCTCTCGGTAGTGAGATCTGATGTCTAGTCCTCTCTCGGTAGTGAGATCTGATGTCTAGTCCTCTCTCGGTAGTGAGATCTGATGTCTAGTCCTCTCTCGGTAGTGAGATCTGATGTCTAGTCCTCTCTCGGTAGTGAGATCTGATGTCTAGTCCTCTCTCGGTAGTGAGATCTGATGTCTAGTCCTCTCTCGGTAGTGAGATCTGATGTCTAGTCCTCTCTCGGTAGTGAGATCTGATGTCTAGTCCTCTCTCGGTAGTGAGATCTGATGTCTAGTCCTCTCTCGGTAGTGAGATCTGATGTCTAGTCCTCTCTCGGTAGTGAGATCTGATGTCTAGTCCTCTCTCGGTAGTGAGATCTGATGTCTAGTCCTCTCTCGGTAGTGAGATCTGATGTCTAGTCCTCTCTCGGTAGTGAGATCTGATGTCTAGTCCTCTCTCGGTAGTGAGATCTGATGTCTAGTCCTCTCTCGGTAGTGAGATCTGATGTCTAGTCCTCTCTCGGTAGTGAGATCTGATGTCTAGTCCTCTCTCGGTAGTGAGATCTGATGTCTAGTCCTCTCTCGGTAGTGAGATCTGATGTCTAGTCCTCTCTCGGTAGTGAGATCTGATGTCTAGTCCTCTCTCGGCAGTGAGATCTGATGTCTAGTCCTCTCTCGGTAGTGAGATCTGATGTCTGGTCCTCTCTCGGCAGTGAGATCTGATGTCTAGTCCTCTCTCGGCAGTGAGATCTGATGTCTGGTCCTCTCTCGGCAGTGAGATCTGATGTCTGGTCCTCTCTCGGTAGTGAGATCTGATGTCTAGTCCTCTCTCGGTAGTGAGATCTGATGTCTAGTCCTCTCTCGGCAGTGAGATCTGATGTCTAGTCCTCTCTCGGCAGTGAGATCTGATGTCTGGTCCTCTCTCGGTAGTGAGATCTGATGTCTAGTCCTCTCTCGGTAGTGAGATCTGATGTCTAGTCCTCTCTCGGTAGTGAGATCTGATGTCTAGTCCTCTCTCGGCAGTGAGATCTGATGTCTAGTCCTCTCTCGGTAGTGAGATCTGATGTCTAGTCCTCTCTCGGTAGTGAGATCTGATGTCTAGTCCTCTCTCGGTAGTGAGATCTGATGTCTAGTCCTCTCTCGGTAGTGAGATCTGATGTCTAGTCCTCTCTCGGTAGTGAGATCTGATGTCTAGTCCTCTCTCGGCAGTGAGATCTGATGTCTAGTCCTCTCTCGGTAGTGAGATCTGATGTCTAGTCCTCTCTCGGTAGTGAGATCTGATGTCTAGTCCTCTCTCGGTAGTGAGATCTGATGTCTAGTCCTCTCTCGGTAGTGAGATCTGATGTCTAGTCCTCTCTCGGCAGTGAGATCTGATGTCTAGTCCTCTCTCGGTAGTGAGATCTGATGTCTAGTCCTCTCTCGGTAGTGAGATCTGATGTCTAGTCCTCTCTCGGTAGTGAGATCTGATGTCTAGTCCTCTCTCGGTAGTGAGATCTGATGTCTAGTCCTCTCTCGGTAGTGAGATCTGATGTCTAGTCCTCTCTCGGTAGTGAGATCTGATGTCTAGTCCTCTCTCGGTAGTGAGATCTGATGTCTAGTCCTCTCTCGGTAGTGAGATCTGATGTCTAGTCCTCTCTCGGCAGTGAGATCTGATGTCTAGTCCTCTCTCGGTAGTGAGATCTGATGTCTGGTCCTCTCTCGGCAGTGAGATCTGATGTCTGGTCCTCTCTCGGCAGTGAGATCTGATGTCTAGTCCTCTCTCGGCAGTGAGATCTGATGTCTGGTCCTCTCTCGGCAGTGAGATCTGATGTCTGGTCCTCTCTCGGCAGTGAGATCTGATGTCTAGTCCTCTCTCGGCAGTGAGATCTGATGTCTAGTCCTCTCTCGGCAGTGAGATCTGATGTCTAGTCCTCTCTCGGCAGTGAGATCTGATGTCTAGTCCTCTCTCGGCAGTGAGATCTGATGTCTAGTCCTCTCTCGGTAGTGAGATCTGATGTCTAGTCCTCTCTCGGCAGTGAGATCTGATGTCTGGTCCTCTCTCGGCAGTGAGATCTGATGTCTAGTCCTCTCTCGGCAGTGAGATCTGATGTCTGGTCCTCTCTCGGCAGTGAGATCTGATGTCTGGTCCTCTCTCGGCAGTGAGATCTGATGTCTGGTCCTCTCTCGGCAGTGAGATCTGATGTCTGGTCCTCTCTCGGCAGTGAGATCTGATGTCTGGTCCTCTCTCGGCAGTGAGATCTGATGTCTGGTCCTCTCTCGGCAGTGAGATCTGATGTCTGGTCCTCTCTCGATAGTGAGATCTGATGTCTAGTCCTCTCTCGGCAGTGAGATCTGATGTCTAGTCCTCTCTCGGCAGTGAGATCTGATGTCTAGTCCTCTCTCGGTAGTGAGATCTGATGTCTAGTCCTCTCTCGGTAGTGAGATCTGATGTCTAGTCCTCTCTCGGTAGTGAGATCTGATGTCTAGTCCTCTCTCGGTAGTGAGATCTGATGTCTAGTCCTCTCTCGGTAGTGAGATCTGATGTCTAGTCCTCTCTCGGTAGTGAGATCTGATGTCTAGTCCTCTCTCGGTAGTGAGATCTGATGTCTAGTCCTCTCTCGGCAGTGAGATCTGATGTCTAGTCCTCTCTCGATAGTGTGATCTGATGTCTAGTCCTCTCTCGGTAGTGAGATCTGATGTCTAGTCCTCTCTCGGTAGTGAGATCTGATGTCTAGTCCTCTCTCGGTAGTGAGATCTGATGTCTAGTCGTCTCTCGGTAGTGAGATCTGATGTCTAGTCCTCTCTCGGTAGTGAGATCTGATGTCTAGTCCTCTCTCGGTAGTGAGATCTGATGTCTAGTCCTCTCTCGGTAGTGAGATCTGATGTCTAGTCCTCTCTCGGTAGTGAGATCTGATGTCTAGTCCTCTCTCGGTAGTGAGATCTGATGTCTAGTCCTCTCTCGGCAGTGAGATCTGATGTCTAGTCCTCTCTCGGTAGTGTGATCTGATGTCTAGTCCTCTCTCGGTAGTGAGATCTGATGTCTAGTCCTCTCTCGGCAGTGAGATCTGATGTCTGGTCCTCTCTCGGCAGTGAGATCTGATGTCTGGTCCTCTCTCGGCAGTGAGATCTGATGTCTGGTCCTCTCTCGGCAGTGAGATCTGATGTCTGGTCCTCTCTCGGCAGTGAGATCTGATGTCTGGTCCTCTCTCGGCAGTGAGATCTGATGTCTGGTCCTCTCTCGGCAGTGAGATCTGATGTCTGGTCCTCTCTCGGCAGTGAGATCTGATGTCTGGTCCTCTCTCGGTAGTGAGATCTGATGTCTAGTCCTCTCTCGGTAGTGAGATCTGATGTCTAGTCCTCTCTCGGCAGTGAGATCTGATGTCTAGTCCTCTCTCGGTAGTGAGATCTGATGTCTAGTCCTCTCTCGGTAGTGAGATCTGATGTCTAGTCCTCTCTCGGTAGTGAGATCTGATGTCTAGTCCTCTCTCGGTAGTGAGATCTGATGTCTAGTCCTCTCTCGGTAGTGAGATCTGATGTCTAGTCCTCTCTCGGTAGTGAGATCTGATGTCTAGTCCTCTCTCGGTAGTGAGATCTGATGTCTAGTCCTCTCTCGGCAGTGAGATCTGATGTCTAGTCCTCTCTCGATAGTGAGATCTGATGTCTAGTCCTCTCTCGGTAGTGAGATCTGATGTCTAGTCCTCTCTCGGCAGTGAGATCTGATGTCTGGTCCTCTCTCGGCAGTGAGATCTGATGTCTGGTCCTCTCTCGGCAGTGAGATCTGATGTCTAGTCCTCTCTCGGCAGTGAGATCTGATGTCTGGTCCTCTCTCGGCAGTGAGATCTGATGTCTGGTCCTCTCTCGGCAGTGAGATCTGATGTCTGGTCCTCTCTCGGCAGTGAGATCTGATGTCTGGTCCTCTCTCGGCAGTGAGATCTGATGTCTGGTCCTCTCTCGGCAGTGAGATCTGATGTCTGGTCCTCTCTCGGCAGTGAGATCTGATGTCTGGTCCAATCTCGGCAGTGAGATCTGATGTCTGGTCCTCTCTCGGCAGTGAGATCTGATGTCTGGTCCTCTCTCGGCAGTGAGATCTGATGTCTGGTCCTCTCTCGGCAGTGAGATCTGATGTCTGGTCCTCTCTCGGCAGTGAGATCTGATGTCTGGTCCTCTCTCGGCAGTGAGATCTGATGTCTGGTCCTCTCTCGGCAGTGAGATCTGATGTCTAGTCCTCTCTCGGTAGTGAGATCTGATGTCTAGTCCTCTCTCGGCAGTGAGATCTGATGTCTGTCCTCTCTCGGCAGTGAGATCTGATGTCTAGTCCTCTCTCGGCAGTGAGATCTGATGTCTGGTCCTCTCTCGGCAGTGAGATCTGATGTCTGGTCCTCTCTCGGCAGTGAGATCTGATGTCTGGTCCTCTCTCGGCAGTGAGATCTGATGTCTGGTCCTCTCTCGGCAGTGAGATCTGATGTCTGGTCCTCTCTCGGCAGTGAGATCTGATGTCTGGTCCTCTCTCGGCAGTGAGATCTGATGTCTGGTCCTCTCTCGGTAGTGAGATCTGATGTCTAGTCCTCTCTCGGCAGTGAGATCTGATGTCTAGTCCTCTCTCGGCAGTGAGATCTGATGTCTAGTCCTCTCTCGGTAGTGAGATCTGATGTCTAGTCCTCTCTCGGTAGTGAGATCTGATGTCTAGTCCTCTCTCGGTAGTGAGATCTGATGTCTAGTCCTCTCTCGGTAGTGAGATCTGATGTCTAGTCCTCTCTCGGTAGTGAGATCTGATGTCTAGTCCTCTCTCGGTAGTGAGATCTGATGTCTAGTTCTCTCTCGGTAGTGAGATCTGATGTCTAGTCCTCTCTCGGCAGTGAGATCTGATGTCTAGTCCTCTCTCGATAGTGTGATCTGATGTCTAGTCCTCTCTCGGTAGTGAGATCTGATGTCTAGTCCTCTCTCGGTAGTGAGATCTGATGTCTAGTCCTCTCTCGGTAGTGAGATCTGATGTCTAGTCCTCTCTCGGTAGTGAGATCTGATGTCTAGTCCTCTCTCGGTAGTGTGATCTGATGTCTAGTCCTCTCTCGGTAGTGAGATCTGATGTCTAGTCCTCTCTCGGTAGTGAGATCTGATGTCTAGTCCTCTCTCGGTAGTGAGATCTGATGTCTAGTCCTCTCTCGGCAGTGAGATCTGATGTCTAGTCCTCTCTCGATAGTGAGATCTGATGTCTAGTCCTCTCTCGGTAGTGAGATCTGATGTCTAGTCCTCTCTCGGCAGTGAGATCTGATGTCTGGTCCTCTCTCGGCAGTGAGATCTGATGTCTGGTCCTCTCTCGGCAGTGAGATCTGATGTCTGGTCCTCTCTCGGCAGTGAGATCTGATGTCTGGTCCTCTCTCGGCAGTGAGATCTGATGTCTGGTCCTCTCTCGGCAGTGAGATCTGATGTCTGGTCCTCTCTCGGCAGTGAGATCTGATGTCTGGTCCTCTCTCGGCAGTGAGATCTGATGTCTGGTCCTCTCTCGGTAGTGAGATCTGATGTCTAGTCCTCTCTCGGTAGTGAGATCTGATGTCTAGTCCTCTCTCGGTAGTGAGATCTGATGTCTAGTCCTCTCTCGGCAGTGAGATCTGATGTCTAGTCCTCTCTCGATAGTGAGATCTGATGTCTAGTCCTCTCTCGGTAGTGAGATCTGATGTCTAGTCCTCTCTCGGCAGTGAGATCTGATGTCTGGTCCTATCTCGGCAGTGAGATCTGATGTCTGGTCCTCTCTCGGCAGTGAGATCTGATGTCTGGTCCTCTCTCGGCAGTGAGATCTGATGTCTGGTCCTCTCTCGGCAGTGAGATCTGATGTCTGGTCCTCTCTCGGCAGTGAGATCTGATGTCTGGTCCTCTCTCGGCAGTGAGATCTGATGTCTGGTCCTCTCTCGGCAGTGAGATCTGATGTCTGGTCCTCTCTCGGTAGTGAGATCTGATGTCTAGTCCTCTCTCGGTAGTGAGATCTGATGTCTAGTCCTCTCTCGGCAGTGAGATCTGATGTCTAGTCCTCTCTCGGTAGTGAGATCTGATGTCTAGTCCTCTCTCGGTAGTGAGATCTGATGTCTAGTCCTCTCTCGGTAGTGAGATCTGATGTCTAGTCCTCTCTCGGTAGTGAGATCTGATGTCTAGTCCTCTCTCGGTAGTGAGATCTGATGTCTAGTCCTCTTCGGTAGTGAGATCTGATGTCTAGTCCTCTCTCGGCAGTGTGATCTGATGTCTAGTCCTCTCTCGATAGTGTGATCTGATGTCTAGTCCTCTCTCGGTAGTGAGATCTGATGTCTAGTCCTCTCTCGGCAGTGAGATCTGATGTCTGGTCCTCTCTCGGCAGTGAGATCTGATGTCTAGTCCTCTCTCGGCAGTGAGATCTGATGTCTGGTCCTCTCTCGGCAGTGAGATCTGATGTCTGGTCCTCTCTCGGCAGTGAGATCTGATGTCTGGTCCTCTCTCGGCAGTGAGATCTGATGTCTGGTCCTCTCTCGGCAGTGAGATCTGATGTCTGGTCCTCTCTCGGCAGTGAGATCTGATGTCTGGTCCTCTCTCGGCAGTGAGATCTGATGTCTGGTCCTCTCTCGGCAGTGAGATCTGATGTCTGGTCCAATCTCGGCAGTGAGATCTGATGTCTGGTCCTCTCTCGGCAGTGAGATCTGATGTCTGGTCCTCTCTCGGCAGTGAGATCTGATGTCTGGTCCTCTCTCGGCAGTGAGATCTGATGTCTGGTCCTCTCTCGGCAGTGAGATCTGATGTCTGGTCCTCTCTCGGCAGTGAGATCTGATGTCTGGTCCTCTCTCGGCAGTGAGATCTGATGTCTAGTCATCTCTCGGTAGTGAGATCTGATGTCTAGTCCTCTCTCGGCAGTGAGATCTGATGTCTGGTCCTCTCTCGGCAGTGAGATCTGATGTCTAGTCCTCTCTCGGCAGTGAGATCTGATGTCTGGTCCTCTCTCGGCAGTGAGATCTGATGTCTGGTCCTCTCTCGGCAGTGAGATCTGATGTCTGGTCCTCTCTCGGCAGTGAGATCTGATGTCTGGTCCTCTCTCGGCAGTGAGATCTGATGTCTGGTCCTCTCTCGGCAGTGAGATCTGATGTCTGGTCCTCTCTCGGCAGTGAGATCTGATGTCTGGTCCTCTCTCGATAGTGAGATCTGATGTCGAGTCCTCTCTCGGCAGTGAGATCTGATGTCTAGTCCTCTCTCGGCAGTGAGATCTGATGTCTAGTCCTCTCTCGGTAGTGAGATCTGATGTCTAGTCCTCTCTCGGTAGTGAGATCTGATGTCTAGTCCTCTCTCGGTAGTGAGATCTGATGTCTAGTCCTCTTTCGGTAGTGAGATCTGATGTCTAGTCCTCTCTCGGTAGTGAGATCTGATGTCTAGTCCTCTCTCAGTAGTGAGATCTGATGTCTAGTTCTCTTTCGGTAGTGAGATCTGATGTCTAGTCCTCTCTCGGCAGTGAGATCTGATGTCTAGTCCTCTATCGATAGTGTGATCTGATGTCTAGTCCTCTCTCGGTAGTGAGATCTGATGTCTAGTCGTCTCTCGGTAGTGAGATCTGATGTCTAGTCCTCTCTCGGTAGTGAGATCTGATGTCTAGTCGTCTCTCGGTAGTGAGATCTTATGTCTAGTCCTCTCTCGGTAGTGTGATCTGATGTCTAGTCCTCTCTCGGTAGTGAGATCTGATGTCTAGTCCTCTCTCGGTAGTGAGATCTGATGTCTAGTCCTCTCTCGGTAGTGAGATCTGATGTCTAGTCCTCTCTCGGTAGTGAGATCTGATGTCTAGTCCTCTCTCGGCAGTGAGATCTGATGTCTAGTCCTCTCTCGATAGTGTGATCTGATGTCTAGTCCTCTCTCGGTAGTGAGATCTGATGTCTAGTCCTCTCTCGGCAGTGAGATCTGATGTCTGGTCCTATCTCGGCAGTGAGATCTGATGTCTGGTCCTCTCTCGGCAGTGAGATCTGATGTCTGGTCCTCTCTCGGCAGTGAGATCTGATGTCTCGTCCTCTCTCGGCAGTGAGATCTGATGTCTGGTGCTCTCTCGGCAGTGAGATCTGATGTCTGGTCCAATCTCGGCAGTGAGATCTGATGTCTGTCCTCTCTCGGTAGTGAGATCAGATGTCTAGTCCTCTCTCGGTAGTGAGATCTGATGTCTAGTCCTCTCTCGGCAGTGAGATCTGATGTCTAGTCCTCTCTCGGTAGTGAGATCTGATGTCTAGTCCTCTCTCGGTAGTGAGATCTGATGTCTAGTCCTCTCTCGGTAGTGAGATCTGATGTCTAGTCCTCTCTCGGTAGTGAGATCTGATGTCTAGTCCTCTCTCGGTAGTGAGATCTGATGTCTAGTCCTCTCTCAGTAGTGAGATCTGATGTCTAGTCTCTCTCGGTAGTGAGATCTGATGTCTAGTCCTCTCTCGGCAGTGAGATCTGATGTCTAGTCCTCTATCGATAGTGTGATCTGATGTCTAGTCCTCTCTCGGTAGTGAGATCTGATGTCTAGTCGTCTCTCGGTAGTGTGATCTGATGTCTAGTCCTCTCTCGGTAGTGAGATCTGATGTCTAGTCGTCTCTCGGTAGTGAGATCTTATGTCTATTCCTCTCTCGGTAGTGTGATCTGATGTCTAGTCCTCTCTCGGTAGTGAGATCTGATGTCTAGTCCTCTCTCGGTAGTGAGATCTGATGTCTAGTCCTCTCTCGGCAGTGAGATCTGATGTCTGGTCCTATCTCGGCAGTGAGATCTGATGTCTGGTCCTCTCTCGGCAGTGAGATCTGATGTCTGGTCCTCTCTCGGCAGTGAGATCTGATGTCTGGTCCTCTCTCGGCAGTGAGATCTGATGTCTGGTCCTCTCTCGGCAGTGAGATCTGATGTCTGGTGCTCTCTCGGCAGTGAGATCTGATGTCTGGTCCAATCTCGGCAGTGAGATCTGATGTCTGGTCCTCTCTCGGTAGTGAGATCAGATGTCTAGTCCTCTCTCGGTAGTGAGATCTGATGTCTAGTCCTCTCTCGGTAGTGAGATCTGATGTCTAGTCCTCTCTCGGCAGTGAGATCTGATGTCTAGTCCTCTCTCGATAGTGTGATCTGATGTCTAGTCCTCTCTCGGTAGTGAGATCTGATGTCTAGTCCTCTCTCGGCAGTGAGATCTGATGTCTGGTCCTATCTCGGCAGTGAGATCTGATGTCTGGTCCTCTCTCGGCAGTGAGATCTGATGTCTGGTCCTCTCTCGGCAGTGAGATCTGATGTCTGGTCCTCTCTCGGCAGTGAGATCTGATGTCTGGTGCTCTCTCGGCAGTGAGATCTGATGTCTGGTCCAATCTCGGCAGTGAGATCTGATGTCTGGTCCTCTCTCGGTAGTGAGATCAGATGTCTAGTCCTCTCTCGGTAGTGAGATCTGATGTCTAGTCCTCTCTCGGCAGTGAGATCTGATGTCTAGTCCTCTCTCGGTAGTGAGATCTGATGTCTAGTCCTCTCTCGGTAGTGAGATCTGATGTCTAGTCCTCTCTCGGTAGTGAGATCTGATGTCTAGTCCTCTCTCGGTAGTGAGATCTGATGTCTAGTCCTCTCTCGGTAGTGTCTTTTGATGTCTAGTCCTCTTTCGGTAGTGAGTTCTGATGTCTAGTCCTCTCTCGGAAGTGTGATCTGATGTCTAGTCCTCTCTCGATAGTGTGAGATCTGATGACTAGTCCTCTCTCGGTAGTGAGATCTGATGTCTAGTCCTCTCTCGGCAGTGAGATCTGATGTCTGGTCCTCTCTCGGCAGTGAGATCTGATGTCTGGTCCTCTCTCGGCAGTGAGATCTGATGTCTGGTCCTCTCTCGGCAGTGAGATCTGATGTCTGGTCCTCTCTCGGCAGTGAGATCTGATGTCTGGACCTCTCTCGGCAGTGAGATCTGATGTCTGGTCCTCTCTCGGCAGTGAGATCTGATGTCTGGTCCTCTCTCGGCAGTGAGATCTGATGTCTGGTCCTCTCTCGGCAGTGAGATCTGATGTCTGGTCCAATCTCGGCAGTGAGATCTGATGTCTGGTCCTCTCTCGGCAGTGAGATCTGATGTCTGGTCCTCTCTCGGCAGTGAGATCTGATGTCTGGTCCTCTCTCGGCAGTGAGATCTGATGTCTGGTCCTCTTTCGGCAGTGAGATCTGATGTCTGGTCCTCTCTCAGCAGTGAGATCTGATGTCTGGTCCTCTCTCGGCAGTGAGATCTGATGTCTAGTCATCTCTCGGTAGTGAGATCTGATGTCTAGTCCTCTCTCGGCAGTGAGATCTGATGTCTGGTCCTCTCTCGGCAGTGAGATCTGATGTCTAGTCCTCTCTCGGCAGTGAGATCTGATGTCTGGTCCTCTCTCGGCAGTGAGATCTGATGTCTGGTCCTCTCTCGGCAGTGAGATCTGATGTCTGGTCCTCTCTCGGCAGTGAGATCTGATGTCTGGTCCTCTCTCGGCAGTGAGATCTGATGTCTGGTCCTCTCTCGGCAGTGAGATCTGATGTCTGGTCCTCTCTCGGCAGTGAGATCTGATGTCTGGTCCTCTCTCGATAGTGAGATCTGATGTCGAGTCCTCTCTCGGCAGTGAGATCTGATGTCTAGTCCTCTCTCGGCAGTGAGATCTGATGTCTAGTCCTCTCTCGGTAGTGAGATCTGATGTCTAGTCCTCTCTCGGTAGTGAGATCTGATGTCTAGTCCTCTTTCAGTAGTGAGATCTGATGTCTAGTCCTCTCTCGGTAGTGAGATCTGATGTCTAGTCCTCTCTCAGTAGTGAGATCTGATGTCTAGTTCTCTTTCGGTAGTGAGATCTGATGTCTAGTCCTCTCTCGGCAGTGAGATCTGATGTCTAGTCCTCTATCGATAGTGTGATCTGATGTCTAGTCCTCTCTCGGTAGTGAGATCTGATGTCTAGTCGTCTCTCGGTAGTGTGATCTGATGTCCAGTCCTCTCTCGGTAGTGAGATCTGATGTCTAGTCGTCTCTCGGTAGTGAGATCTTATGTCTAGTCCTCTCTCGGTAGTGTGATCTGATGTCTAGTCCTCTCTCGGTAGTGAGATCTGATGTCTAGTCCTCTCTCGGTAGTGAGATCTGATGTCTAGTCCTCTCTCGGTAGTGAGATCTGATGTCTAGTCCTCTCTCGGTAGTGAGATCTGATGTCTAGTCCTCTCTCGGCAGTGAGATCTGATGTCTAGTCCTCTCTCGATAGTGTGATCTTATGTCTATTCCTCTCTCGGTAGTGAGATCTGATGTCTAGTCCTCTCTCGGCAGTGAGATCTGATGTCTGGTCCTATCTCGGCAGTGAGATCTGATGTCTGGTCCTCTCTCGGCAGTGAGATCTGATGTCTGGTCCTCTCTCGGCAGTGAGATCTGATGTCTGGTCCTCTCTCGGCAGTGAGATCTGATGTCTGGTCCTCTCTCGGCAGTGAGATCTGATGTCTGGTGCTCTCTCGGCAGTGAGATCTGATGTCTGGTCCAATCTCGGCAGTGAGATCTGATGTCTGGTCCTCTCTCGGTAGTGAGATCAGATGTCTAGTCCTCTCTCGGTAGTGAGATCTGATGTCTAGTCCTCTCTCGGCAGTGAGATCTGATGTCTAGTCCTCTCTCGGTGGTGAGATCTGATGTCTAGTCCTCTCTCGGTAGTGAGATCTGATGTCTAGTCCTCTCTCGGTAGTGAGATCTGATGTCTAGTCCTCTCTCGGTAGTGAGATCTGATGTCTAGTCCTCTCTCGGTAGTGAGATCTGATGTCTAGTCCGCTCTCAGTAGTGAGATCTGATGTCTAGTTCTCTCTCGGTAGTGAGATCTGATGTCTAGTCCTCTCTCGGCAGTGAGATCTGATGTCTAGTCCTCTATCGATAGTGTGATCTGATGTCTAGTCCTCTCTCGGTAGTGAGATCTGATGTCTAGTCGTCTCTCGGTAGTGTGATCTGATGTCTAGTCCTCTCTCGGTAGTGAGATCTGATGTCTAGTCGTCTCTCGGTAGTGAGATCTTATGTCTATTCCTCTCTCGGTAGTGTGATCTGATGTCTAGTCCTCTCTCGGTAGTGAGATCTGATGTCTAGTCCTCTCTCGGTAGTGAGATCTGATGTCTAGTCCTCTCTCGGTAGTGAGTTTGATGTCTAGTCCTCTTTCGGTAGTGAGTTCTGATGTCTAGTCCTCTCTCGGCAGCGTGATTTGATGTCTAGTCCTCTCTCGATAGTGTGATCTGATGACTAGTCCTCTCTCGGTAGTGAGATCTGATGTCTAGTCCTCTCTCGGCAGTGAGATCTGATGTCTGGTCCTCTCTCGGCAGTGAGATCTGATGTCTGGTCCTCTCTCGGCAGTGAGATCTGATGTCTGGTCCTCTCTCGGCGGTGAGATCTGATGTCTGGTCCTCTCTCGGCAGTGAGATCTGATGTCTGGTCCTCTCTCGGCAGTGAGATCTGATGTCTGGTGCTCTCTCGGCAGTGAGATCTGATGTCTGGTCCTCTCTCGGTAGTGAGATCTGATGTCTGGTCCTCTCTCGGTAGTGAGATCTGATGTCTAGTCCTCTTTCGGTAGTGAGATCTGATGTCTAGTCCTCTCTCGGCAGTGAGATCTGATGTCTAGTCCTCTCTCGGTAGTGAGATCTGATGTCTAGTCCTCTCTCGGTAGTGAGATCTGATGTCTAGTCCTCTCTCGGTAGTGAGATCTGATGTCTAGTCCTCTCTCGGTAGTGAGATCTGATGTCTAGTCCTCTCTCGGTAGTGAGATCTGATGTCTAGTCCTCTCTCGATAGTGAGATCTGATGTCTAGTCCTCTCTCGGTAGTGAGATCTGATGTCTAGTCCTCTCTCGATAGTGAGATCTGATGTCTAGTCCTCTCTCGGTAGTGAGATCTGATGTCTAGTCCTCTCTCGGTAGTGAGATCTGATGTCTAGTCCTCTCTAGGCAGTGAGATCTGATGACTAGTCCTCTATCGATAGTGTGATCTGATGTCTATTCCTCTCTCGGTAGTGAGATCTGATGTCTAGTCGTCTCTCGGTAGTGTGATCTGATGTCTAGTCGTCTCTCGGTAGTGAGATCTGATGTCTAGTCCTCTCTCGGTAGTGAGATCTGATGTCTAGTCCTCTCTCGGTAGTGAGATCTGATGTCTAGTCCTCTCTCGGTAGTGAGATCTGATGTCTAGTCCTCTCTCGGTAGTGAGATCTGATGTCTAGTCCTCTCTCGGCAGTGAGATCTGATGTCTAGTCCTCTCTCGATAGTGTGATCTGATGTCTAGTCCTCTCTCGGTAGTGAGATCTGATGTCTGTACCTCTCTCGGTAGTGAGATCTGATGTCTAGTCCTCTCTCGGTAGTGAGATCTGATGTCTAGTCCTCTCTCGGCAGTGAGATCTGATGTCTAGTCCTCTCCCGTAGTAAGATATATTGTCTCGTCGTCTCTCGGTAGTGAGATCTGATGTCTAGTCCTCTATCGATAGTGTGATCTGATGTCTAGTCCTCTCTCGGTAGTGAGATCTGATGTCTAGTCGTCTCTCGGTAGTGTGATCTGATGTCTAGTCCTCTCTCGGTAGTGAGATCTGATGTCTAGTCCTCTCTCGGTAGTGAGATCTTATGTCTAGTCCTCTCTCGGTAGTGTGATCTGATGTCTAGTCCTCTCTCGGTAGTGTGATCTGATGTCTAGTCGTCTCTCGGTAGTGAGATCTGATGTCTAGTCGTCTCTCGGTAGTGTGATCTGATGTCTAGTCCTCTCTCGGTAGTGAGATCTGATGTCTAGTCGTCTCTCGGTAGTGAGATCTTATGTCTATTCCTCTCTCGGTAGTGTGATCTGATGTCTAGTCCTCTCTCGGTAGTGAGATCTGATGTCTAGTCCTCTCTCGGTAGTGAGATCTGATGTCTAGTCCTCTCTCGGTAGTGTCGTTTGATGTCTAGTCCTCTTTCGGTAGTGAGTTCTGATGTCTAGTCCTCTCTCGGCAGTGTGATTTGATGTCTAGTCCTCTCTCGATAGTGTGATCTGATGACTAGTCCTCTCTCGGTAGTGAGATCTGATGTCTAGTCCTCTCTCGGCAGTGAGATCTGATGTCTGGTCCTCTCTCGGCAGTGAGATCTGATGTCTGGTCCTCTCTCGGCAGTGAGATCTGATGTCTGGTCCTCTCTCGGCGGTGAGATCTGATGTCTGGTCCTCTCTCGGCAGTGAGATCTGATGTCTGGTCCTCTCTCGGCAGTGAGATCTGATGTCTGGTCCTCTCTCGGCAGTGAGATCTGATGTCTGGTCCTCTCTCGGTAGTGAGATCTGATGTCTGGTCCTCTCTCGGTAGTGAGATCTGATGTCTAGTCCTCTTCGGTAGTGAGATCTGATGTCTAGTCCTCTCTCGGCAGTGAGATCTGATGTCTAGTCCTCTCTCGGTAGTGAGATCTGATGTCTAGTCCTCTCTCGGTAGTGAGATCTGATGTCTAGTCCTCTCTCGGTAGTGAGATCTGATGTCTAGTCCTCTCTCGGTAGTGAGATCTGATGTCTAGTCCTCTCTCGGTAGTGAGATCTGATGTCTGGTCCTCTCTCTGTAGTGAGATCTGATGTCTGGTCCTCTCTCGGTAGTGAGATCTGATGTCTAGTCCTCTTTCGGTAGTGAGATCTGATGTCTAGTCCTCTCTCGGCAGTGAGATCTGATGTCTAGTCCTCTCTCGGTAGTGAGATCTGATGTCTAGTCCTCTCTCGGTAGTGAGATCTGATGTCTAGTCCTCTCTCGGTAGTGAGATCTGATGTCTAGTCCTCTCTCGGTAGTGAGATCTGATGTCTAGTCCTCTCTCGGTAGTGAGATCTGATGTCTAGTCCTCTCTCGATAATGAGATCTGATGTCTATTCCTCTCTCGGTAGTGAGATCTGATGTCTAGTCGTCTCTCGGTAGTGTGATCTGATGTCTAGTCGTCTCTCGGTAGTGAGATCTGATGTCTAGTTCTCTCTCGGTAGTGAGATCTGATGTCTAGTCCTCTCTCGGTAGTGAGATCTGATGTCTAGTCCTCTCTCGGTAGTGAGATCTGATGTCTAGTCCTCTCTCGGTAGTGAGATCTGATGTCTAGTCCTCTCTCGGCAGTGAGATCTGATGTCTAGTCCTCTCTCGATAGTGTGATCTGATGTCTAGTCCTCTCTCGGTAGTGAGATCTGATGTCTGTACCTCTCTCGGTAGTGAGATCTGATGTCTAGTCCTCTCTCGGTAGTGAGATCTGATGTCTAGTCCTCTCTCGGCAGTGAGATCTGATGTCTAGTCCTCTCCCGGTAGTAAGATATATTGTCTCGTCGTCTCTCGGTAGTGAGATCTGATGTCTAGTCCTCTCTCGGTAGTAAGATCTGATGTCTAGTTCTCTCTCGGTAGTGAGATCTGATGTCTAGTCCTCTCCCGGTAGTAAGATATATTGTCTCGTCGTCTCTCGGTAGTGACATCTGATGTCTAGTCCTCTCTCGGTAGTAAGATCTGATGTCTAGTCCTCTCTCGGTAGTGAGATCTGATGTCTAGTTTTCGTTTTGTAGTGAGATCTGACGTCTAGACTTGATGCAACTTGAATGCTGCTGTACAGACTAACCAGTCTGGAGATCTTACTCTATCTGTATGCTGTACAGACTAACCAGCCTAGAGATCTTACTCTATCTGTATGCTTTACAGTCTAACCAGCCTAGAGATCTTACTCTATCTGTATGCTGTATAGACTAACCAGCCTAGAGATCTTACTATATCTGTATGCTGTACAGACTAACCAACCAGTAATAAAATGTCAACGCGGTGGCCGTATGTGTCATGTGAAGTGTTGGAAAGAATCAATTTTAACAACGTGAAAAATATAAACACATAAACGCAGATAAGATGAGAACTAAAACTACGAGTTGTAAAATGTTATATTGTCTCAACATTCCTGTATGGTGCAGAAACATAGACATTAATAAGATAGCAGAGAAAAAAATGAAGCTTTGAGATGTGGTTTTATTGAAAAACGGGGATAATTGTAATTGTGCTATTAAAGAAGATGAACAAGGAAGTTCTGAATCAGCTGAAAATGAAAAAAAGAACTACTGAATACAATTTGATAAAGACAACTGAAATTGTTGGGGCATGTGACGAGACAACAAAACCCTACTAAAAGTTATCTGGGAAGGGAAGGTATAGGGCAGTCGAGGTAGAGGCATACTAAGACTAACGTGGACTGACAACATCAAAGCACACCATCAGGACAAGAGAGAGACAGAGAGAGACAGAGAGAGAGACAGAGACAGAGACAGAGAGAGAGAGATAGAGAGAGAGAGTAAATTGGTGCTCCGTAATAGACAACCTTCGATGTGGATACGGTCACCCAATGAATGAATGAAATGATCGGTGTAATGCAACTTGATCTCAATTACAAGACAACAGACAGATCCACTTTAGGTCCGTTGAAGGGTAAACAATAAAGACGACACAAGTGTTTTTTAAAAAATGGCCCACTTTTAACAATCTATTTTATAATGTCTCACTTTTAACAATCTATTTTATAATGTCTCACTTTTAACAATCTATTTTATAATGTCTCACTTTTAACAATCTATTTTATAATGTCTCACTTTTAACAATGTATTTTAAAATGTCTCACTTTTAACAATGTATTTTATAATGTCTCTCTTTTAACAATCTATTTTATAATGTCTCACTTTTAACATTGTATTTTAAAATGTCTCTCTTTTAACAATCTATTTTATAATGTCTCACTTTTAACAATCTATTTTAAAACGTCTCACTTTTAACAATCTATTTTAAAACGTCTCACTTTTAACAATCTATTTTAAAATGTCTCACTTTTAACAATCTATTTTAAAACGTCTCACTTTTAACAAACTATTTTAAAATGTCTCACTTTTAACAATCTATTTTAAAACGTCTCACTTTTAACAAACTATTTTAAAATGTCTCACTTTTAACAATCTATTTAAAAACGTCTCACTTTTAACAATCTATTTTAAAACGTCTCACTTTTAACAATCTATTTTAAAATGTCTCACTTTTAACAATCTGTTTTAAAACGTCTCACTTTTAACAAACTATTTTAAATGTCTCACTTTTAACAATCTATTTTAAAACGTCTCACTTTTAACAATCTTTTTTAAAACGTCTCACTTTTAACAATCTATTTTAAAATGTCTCACTTTTAACAAACTATTTTAAAATGTCTCACTTTTAACAATCTATTTTAAAACGTCTCACTTTTAACAATCTATTTTAAAATGTCTCACTTTTAACAATCTATTTTAAAACCTCTCACTTTTAACAAACTATTTTAAAATGTCTCTCTTTTAACAATCTATTTTAAAACGTCTCACTTTTAACAAACTATTTTAAAATGTCTCTCTTTTAACAATCTATTTTAAAACGTCTCAGAGTTAGACCAGTCCTAGAGTATGGAGTCACAGCCTGGACTATGGCTTCCAAATCACACCTTAGCAAAATTAACAGAACACAGAACCAAGCTGCCCGTATCATCACTGGTGCTGTGAAATCTACACCTATCAAGACTAGAAACAGTGACATGTTCACAACCCTTAGATGACAGACGGGTCACCAAAGTATTGTAACAAGCGTAGAAATACAGAAGGCCACCCCATGCACCAAAGAATAACTGGTTTCGGAATTGTACGACTAAAGAGGAGCTACTTCGCTGCAACCGCCAATGAACTAACTACTAGACCCCGTACTTTCCCAAACAATACCGAAACCCTTGGGCCCATCTGATATGTCTCCTCATGGGAAACATAAAATACCAGAACTTAAGGAAAATATAACATGAATCGTGAGAAAAGGCACCCAATCATACACAGAAAGAAAACACGTAGCAGAAAAGCACATACACGATACCTACCCACACAGGACTCTTGGTCCCACATATACACAGATGGCTCTGCTACAAATGCCACCAGAAATGGAGGGGGAGGTGTGTTCTTGACGCTGAATAACTGGGACGATATCACCAAGTCAATAGCTACCAGGAAATTATCAAACAACTATAAAGCAGAAACTGAGGCCCTCAGAGATGCTGCAAAACTGGCTACTCAACACAAAATAACATGCACAATAAATTGGTGATTCTGACTGATGCATTGTCAATACCATCAGCTCTAAAAAGCCCCAAGAACAATGAACTAGATGACTTGAGAACAACCCGGGACCAACTATGCAATAACTTCCAGAGAGTAGTCATTCAGTGGATACCATAACACTGTAATATACACGGGAACGAACGCGCAGACAAATTAGCTAAAGAGGGAAGGAGATTACCACATGAGAACCATCCGCTCAGTTATGATGAAGCCAAATCCATCCTCAAAGGTCAGTTCCATGAAAAATGGAAACGAGAACACACAAAGCATAACGAGAGAGACGGATACCACCAACTATCAAGGAGGGATCAAGTCATCATACTTCGCCTACGCACTGGCCACAATAGAATGAGAAATCACATGTTCACCAAATTCAAAATAGGTACAACTAGCCTATGCCACTGGACAATATGACTACAAAACATGTTCTACAGGATTGCCCCCAGTACACAGACCTGAGAAGAGCAATGTGGTCCACGCCCAACTCCCTGGAAGAAAAACTATATGGGGCAAGCGATTCACTTAAACAGATAGTGGCCTTCATGAGAGAGTCTCGAATCCTACTCTGATTGAGTCTTGATCGCAGAGAGAGAGAGAGAGCGAGATATATATATATATATATATATATATATATATATATATATATATATATATGAAGACAATATAGTTCAACACTGAGATGCTTGTTCTTTTTTTCCATTTATTTCTTTACATTTCTTTACATTTCTTGTTTCGTTATTAGTTTTGAGTGTGTGTTTTTTTGTTTGTTCCCGCTGAAGGCCTATTGGGCCGTCACGTCGTTTAGTCTGTGTCGTCCACTTATCACGTAAAGATTCTTAAATACCATTTTTTTTCTATTTTTTAATTTTTCTTCTTTTTCTTTCCTCATTTGTCTTTCCGCTTCGAGGGAAGATTTAATTTGCGGTCGTTTGCACTTCTGTTGATCTCTATCTGCTGTTGTTATGTTGCCTAGTGCTTCTATCAATCCATTCTTTTTCGTGGTCGGCCCTAGGGTCTGTTATTCTAAAAACCTTTATTAAATGCTCGTTGTGTTGTGTTTCGGTGTTTCAGTCTTTGTGCAAATATTAAATGAAAATACTTATACTCCATGACCCTCTTCATTTCAGATTCTGAAAACAATAAATCTCAGTATATTAATTATGAGAAACGATGAACATGAGAAAAACCAAAATGAGCAACGCAAAAGCGCTGATGTTAAAGTCAAACATGGACAGAAGTAAAACAATCAATCACGACTGGGGAACTTTGGATAACATACATGATGAATCTGCAGACAGCTTAAAAGTTAAAACATGAGTAAACAATTAACAAAGATGGTCTTTGGTTGTATGTGTGTGTGTTGTGTATATGTGTGTGTGTGTGACTGCTGGTAAGTCCGACGAGCTATCCAAAGTGACAACAAGATAAACTAGTGAGTAAATATGATACAAAAAATGAATAATGAAACTGATAAGGAGAAAGATTGACGAGCTAAATCAGCTGCATACGACAATCAGGACTACATTCAGGACCACAATCAGGACTACATTCAGGACCACAATCAGGACTACATTCAGGACCACAATCAGGACTACAAACAGGACCACAATCAGGACTACATTCAGGACCACAATCAGGACTACATTCAGGACCACAATCAGGACTACATTCAGGACCACAATCAGGACCACAATCATGACTACAAACAGGACCACAATCAGGACTACAAACAGGACCACAATCAGGACTACATTCAGGACCACAATCAGGACTACATTCAGGACCACAATCAGGACTATATTCAGGACCAGAATCAGGACTACAAACTGGATCACAATCACGACCACAATTAGTACTATTATCAGGACCACAATCAGTACCATAATCATGACAATAATCAGGACAAAGATCAGTACCATAATCAGGACCATAATCAGGACCTTAATCATGACCATAATCGGGACCACAATCAGTACCTTAATCATGACAATAATCAGGACAAAGATCAGTAACATAATCAGGCCCATAATTAGGACCTTAATCATGACCATAATCAGCACCACAATCAGTACCATAATCAGGACCACAATCAGTACCATAATCAGGACCATAATCAGTACCACAATCAGTACCACAATCAATACCATAATCAGGATCAAAATCAGTACCATAATCAGGACCACAATCAGTACCATAATCAGGACCACAATCAATACCATAACCAGTACCATAATCATGACCATAATAAATACCATAATCAGGACCATAATCAATACCATAATCAGGACCACAATCAGTGCCATAATCAGGACCATAATCAGTACCATAATCAGTACCACAATCAATACCATAATCAATACCATAATCATGACCATAATCAGTACCATAATCAGGACCATAATCAGTACCATAATCAGGACCATAATCAGTACCATAATCAGGACCATAATCAGGACCATAATCAGGACCACAATCAGTACCATAATCAGGACCATAATGTGAACCACAATCAGGACCATAATCAGGACCATAATCAGTACCATAATCAGTACCATAATCAGGACCATAATCAGGACCACAATCAGTACCATAATCAGGACCACAATCAGGACCATAATCAGGACCACAATCAGTACCATAATCAGGACCACAATCAGTACCATAATCAGTACCATAATCATGACCATAATCAGGACCACAATCAGTACCATAATCAGTACCATAATCATGACCATAATCAGGACCACAATCAGTACCATAATCAGTACCATAATCATGACCATAATCAGGACCACAATCAGTACCATAATCAGTACCATAATCAGGACCACAATCAGTACCATAATCATGACCATAATCAGGTCCACAATCAGTACCATAATCAGTACCATAATCATGACCATAATCAGGACCACAATCAGTACAATAATCAGTACCATAATCATGACCATAATCAGGACCACAATCAGTACCAAAATCAGTACCATAATCAGGACCACAATCAGTACCATAATCAGTACCATAATCAGGACCACAATCAGTACCATAATCAGGACCATAATCGGGACCACAATCAGGACCATAATCGGGACCACAATCAGGACCATAATCAGGACCACAATCAGTACCAGAATTAGGACCAAAATCAGTATCATAATCAGTACCATAATCAGGATCACAATCAATACCATAATCAGTACCACAATCAGGACCACAATCAGTACCATAATCAGGACCACATTCAGTACCATAATCAGGACTACATTCAATACTATAATCAGTACCATAATCAGGACCACAATCAGGACCATAATCAGTACCACAATCAATACCATAATCAGTACCATAATCAGGACCACAATCAGGACCATAATCAGTACCACAATCAGGACCACAATCAATACCATAATCAGTACCATAATCAGTACCACAATCAGTACCACAATCAGGACCACAATAAATACCATAATCAGTACCATAATCAGGACCACAATCAGGAATATAATCATTACCATAATCAGGACCACAATCAGTACCATAATCAGTACCATAATCAGTACCACAATCAGGACCACAATCAGTACCATAATCAGGACCACAATCAATACCATAATCAGTACCATAATCAGTACCGCAATCAGTACCACAATCAGGACCACAATAAATACCATAATCAGTACCATAATCAGGACCACAATCAGGACCATAATCAGTACCATAATCAGGACCACAATCAGTACCATAATCAGGACCACAATCAGTACCATAATCAGGACCACATTCAGTACCATAATCAGTACCACAATCAGGACCACAATCAATACCATAATCAGTACCATAATCAGGACCACAATCAGGACCACAATAAATACCATAATCAGTACCATAATCAGGACCACAATCAGGACCATAATCATTACCATAATCAGGACCACAATCAGTACCACAATCAGGAAC
This sequence comes from Megaustenia siamemsis, assembly GCA_032433765.1. NCBI lineage: Eukaryota > Metazoa > Mollusca > Gastropoda > Stylommatophora > Ariophantidae > Megaustenia > Megaustenia siamemsis. Next base: position 33,568,278 of record JAVIAB010000107.1, read on the forward strand.
ACAATCAGTAACATAATCAGGACCAAAATCAGTACCATAATCAGGACCACAATCAGGACCACAGTCAGTACCATTAATCAGGACCACAATCAGGACCAAAATCAGTACCATATTCAGTACCATAATCAGCACCACAGCCAGTACCACAATCAGTACCATAATCAGGACCATAATCAGGACCACAATCAGTACCATAATCAGGACCACAATCAGGACCACAATCAGGACCACAATCAGGACCACAATCAGTACCACAATCAGGACCAAAATCAGTACCATATTCAGTACCATAATCAGCACCACAGTCAGTACCACAATCAGTACCATAATCAGGACCACAATCAGTGCCATAATCAGTTCCATAATCAGGACCACAATTTGGACCACAATCAGAACCACAATCAGGACCACAATCAGGACCACAATCAGGACCACAATCAGGACCACAATCAGGACAAAGATCAGTACCATAATCAGGACCACAATCAGGACCATAATCAGGACCACAATCAGGACCACAATCAGGACCACAATCAGGACAAAGATCAGTACCATAATCAGGACCACAATCAGGACCACAATCAGGACCACAATCAGGACCACAATCAGGACCACAATCAGTACCATAATCAGGACCACAATCAGGACCATAATCAGGACCATAATCAGGACCACAATCAGGACCACAATCAGGACCACAATCAGGACCACAATCAGGACCATAATCAGGACCACAATCAGGACCACAATCAGGACCATAATCAGTACCATAATCAGGACCACAATCAGGACCACAATCAGTACCATATTCAGAACCATAATCAGTACCATAATCAGGACCACAATCAGGACAACACTCAGTACCATAATCAGGACCACAATCAGGACCACAATCAGTACCATAATCAGGACCACAATCAGGACCACAATCAGTACCATAATCAGGACCACAATCAGGACAACACTCAGTACCATAATCAGGACCACAATCAGGACAAAGATCAGTACCATAATCAGGACCACAATCAGGACCATAATCAGGACCATAATCAGGACCACAATCAGGACCACAATCAGGACCACAATCAGGACCACAATCGGGACCACAATCAGTACCATAATCAGTACCATAATCAGTACCATAATCAGTACCATAATCAGGACCACAATCAGGACAACACTCAGTACCATAATCAGAACCACAATCAGGACCACAATCAGTACCATAATCAGGACCACAATCAGGACCACAATCAGTACCATAATCAGGACCACAATCAGGACAACACTCAGTACCATAATCAGTACCATAATCAGGACCACAATCAGGACCACAATCAGTACCATAATCAGTACCACAATCAGTACCATAATCAGGACCACAATCAGTACCATAATCAGGACCACAATCAGTACCACAATCAGGACCACAATCAGTACCATAATCAGGACCACAATCAGGACAACACTCAGTACCATAATCAGTACCATAATCAGGACCACAATCAGGACCACAATCAGTACCATAATCAGGACCACAATCAGTACCACAATCAGTACCATAATCAGTACCATAATCAGGACCACAATCAGGACAACACTCAGTACCACAATCAGTACCATATTGTCTATGTCTAGGCCATGTCTAGTTACAATGATTAATAGCAAATAAACAACAAAAAGAAGAGCGCGCGTTCGAATCCTGGTAGTGTCAAAAGTCTTTTCTATTGGGGATGAAATAAAAACATTAGACCTGAAAACCTCGCGGCGACCGCACTACACAAGCGGCATTTATTCCCACATCCTGCCCTTCCCCTAAGCAGACCCCAGCAAGAGCAAAATGCCGTCAAGATTGTATTTTATTACCTCAACGATCGATCATCCCGTCATTTTGTGGCGGTTAAATTGTAAATACAACATTATTAATATTGTATAATTATTGATTTTTGACTTGTGCTATAAGCAATCAGAAGCGTTACAGCCTTCTCTACCAATGATGGCCTTCTGTCATCCTCGGTTAATATAAGCCAGTGTTACGTCTTTTTTCGTCTGGTGTGCTGAATTAAATCTCGCACCCAATTGTTCCATAGAAAGTGCTTTCATGTGAGCCTGTTGCTGCTAAATTTGGAACACCTGTATGCGACTACGTCTAGCGAATGGAAGCAAAACGCATCCCCAGACAATTACTATATGGCGAACTAACACACGGAAAAAGACAAATCGGCAGACCTAAACTACGATATAGAGATATCTGTAAATCATCTCTGAATGACTTCTCCATTTGTGAATATGACTGGGAACATCTGGCAAATAATCGCACATTATGGAGAGCATGTATAAGGAATGGTAAAATATCATTTGAGACTGTGCTAAGGCTGTGTCTAAACTTAGAAGAGAAAAGACTCATGAAAAATGATTAAAAACCCTGTGGGTCAGTGGGTCTGACTTGTTCATTCTGTAGCCGTGTGTATTTGTCAAACATTGGTAGAATTAGCCTCGAGAGAAGCTGTTCGGCAAAAACAAAACTTCAAAAAATACACAAAAGCCTCCATTAGACCGCCTGACAAGACAAAAAGGGCCGTATATATGTATGAGACTGTGTGTGCGATAACGGGATAGCACACAGCTCTTGAGAAAAGGGCATAGATACTGTGGATAATGTGGAGCGGATCTATTGGTGTATATATTTATACAGGATATAGCCTTGTAATTTAAGTTACATTTCTTCTATTCTATGAAATTATGTGTTAGACAAATGACAGGAAACAGTCTGAGAGATAATATCAGAAAAGAAGAACTGAGAAAAAAGCTAGGAATAGCCCCCGCCATAGAATATATAAGGTAACTACAGATACAATGGTTTGGCCACGTGACAAGGCAGAAAGATCAAAACACAACACAACGAGCCTTCAACAAACGTTGTGAGAACACCAGACCCAAGGGTCGACCACGAAAAAGATGGATCGATGGAATATTAGAAGCACTAGGAAACATGACAGCAGCAGAGGCGAAGAGAAGAGCAAAAGACCGCAAATTATATCTCCCCTCGACGCTGAAAGGCAGATGAGGAAGGAAAGAAGAGGAAGAAGAAAGAAGATGAAATTATGGAACAACACATTTGTATATTGAAAGATCTTCTCACAAATACATTGTTACCCGGAGCTATTCAAGGGAGATTACAAATAGTGTCGAATGAACTACACGAGCCCGAGTTATCAAACCTTGTAACACCACATACATTCAAGAAAGTGGAATCTACTCGACGTTAATCCAGTACACAATATCAGCTAATTCCTTGGATCAATTCCTTGGATCGATGCATGGGAAAAATTAAAATCTTTTCTGATGGCCTTACTTAATGTTCTCAAATGATGAACTCTTTATGGTAAACTCTTTCATGGTAAACTATTTCATGATAAACTCTTTCATGATAAGCTCTTTCATGGTAAACTATTTCATGATAAACTATTTCATGGTAAACTCTTTCATGATAAACTCCTTATAAATTAAAATTGGCTTATGGGACCACATTTGATCACGTGTCGTAAAAGTGAACTAATTGTAATAATTTATGCAAGTCCTGAAGTTCAAGGATTGCCTGTTTTTTGAAATTTTCCAGTTAATGAAAGATAATCATTAACGTTCTGGAATGAAATAATTGTACAAGTCGAGCTTATTTTGACTACTACTTATACTACAATCTCAACAGAACGCTTTTTCATTATTATTTTTTTATATTTTAAGTAGCTACATATCTACAGTAGATACACACAGAGTCTAGATTGCTTCAGTAGCTTAAGTCTTGATTTCTAAAGGAACGGAAATGTTGCAAGATCTAGGATTAAAAGACTCATTTTTTAACTGAGCGATCAAAATGTTTCTGAGTAAAGAAAGGAGACTGCATTAATTACGCAAATGAAAATGTACCTCAGTACATTCACTTATACAAAGTAGTTTTGTTGTTGTTTCACCTCAGTACATTCACTTATATCAAGTAGTTTTGTTGTTGTTTCACCTCAGTACATTCACTTATATAAAGAAGTTTTGTTGTTGTTTCACCTCAGTACATTCACTTATACAAAGAAGTTTTGTTGTTGTTTCACCTCAGTACATTCACTCATATAAAGTAGTTTTGTTGTTGTTTCACCTCAGTACATTCACTTATATAAAGTAGTTTTGTTGTTGTTTCACCTCAGTACATTCACTTATATAAAGTAGTTTTGTTGTTGTTTCACCTCAGTACATTCACTTATATAAAGTAGTTTTGTTGTTGTTTCACCTCAGTACATTCACTTATATAAAGAAGTTTTGTTGTTGTTTCACCTCAGTACATTCACTTATATAAAGTAGTTTTGTTGTTGTTTCACCTCAGTACATTCACTTATATAAAGAAGTTTTGTTGTTGTTTCACCTCAGTACATTCACTCATATAAAGTAGTTTTGTTGTTGTTTCACCTCAGTACATTCACTTATACAAAGTATTTTTGTTGTTGTTTCACCTCAGTACATTCACTTATATAAAGAAGTTTTGTTGTTGTTTCACCTCAGTACATTCACTCATATAAAGTAGTTTTGTTGTTGTTTCACCTCAGTACATTCAATCATATAAAGTAGTTTTGTTGTTTCACCTCAGTACATTCAATCATATAAAGTAGTTTTGTTGTTGTTTCACCTCAGTACATTCAATCATATTAAGTAGTTTTGTTGTTGTTTCACCTCAGTACATTCAATCATATAAAGACGTTTTGTTGTTGTTTCACCTCAGTACATTCAATCATATAAAGTAGTTTTGTTGTTGTTTCACCTCAGTACATTCACTCATATAAAGTAGTTTTGTTGTTGTTTCACTTCAGTACATTCACTTATATAAAGAAGTTTTGTTGTTGTTTCACCTCAGTACATTCACTCATATAAAGTAGTTTTGTTGTTGTTTCACCTCAGTACATTCACTCATATAAAGTAGTTTTGTTGTTGTTTCACCTCAGTACATTCACTTATATAAAGTAGTTTTGTTGTTGTTTCACCTCAGTACATTCACTCATATAAAGAAGTTTTGTTGTTGTTTCACCTCAGTACATTCACTTATATAAAGTAGTTTTGTTGTTGTTTCACCTCAGTACATTCACTTATATAAAGTAGTTTTGTTGTTGTTTCACCTCAGTACATTCACTCATATAAAGTAGTTTTGTTGTTTCACCTCAGTACCTTCACTCATATAAAGCAGTTTTGTTGTTGTTTCACCTCAGAACATTCACTCATACCAAGTTGTTTTGTTGTTGTTTCACCTCAGTACATTCACTCATACCAAGTAGTTCTGTTTGTTTTTTTCACTCAGTGCAATCACTCATACCAAGTAGTTCTGTTTGTTGTTTCACCTCAGTACATTAACTCATACCAAGTAGTTCTGTTTGTTATTTCACCTCAGACAACTTGGTTCTCAATCTCTAGTGGCTGTTTACGAGACATGTTCTCTTCTGGAAGTCGTTAATGCCCATTAACATTATTGTCTTTGGGGTAAACATGTACCAACATGACGTCTCCACATTCTCATTTCCTTGTGTGCTCTAGTGTGATAGCATCGGCTGAATCATTACTCCTGGAAATCATGGCGCAGTAGCACTAGAGTAACACTCAGTTCATTAAGCTCATTACTCATGGGACATATCAATCGGGAGGGAACAGGCAAATAATTGTAGTGCTGCGGTAAAGCTGATAGCAAGGAGCCAGTAGTGGGCTGTGACGTATACTCCTACAAGGTATCGTGACAGCTTTACAAAAAAGGAACACAACAAAATACTGACGTTTCGGTCAACATACGGCCTTCTTCAGAAAACAAGGAGAACGACAACAAACGGTGAGGCACACATATCTATTGCTACATGTAGGATGAGAAAGTTAGGGAGAGGGTCACAGAGAGATGAGGGATTGGATGATGAGATGAGAAATAGATGTGGTACATGTTAGAGGATAGGTGAAGTGTAGAGATATTTAAAATATATGTAAAGAGAAATAACTGTTAAACGAAAAATACAAATTAGACTCAACTGGTGGCAGCCGCTTCCCGCTGGGTGGAAGATTGTTTAAGTGCATCGTTTTATTGATGATATATCAATGATTGTATGTATTAGGGAATCATTTTATTGATGATATATCAATGATTGTATAAGGGAATAATTTTATTGATGATATATCAATGATTGTACAAGTGCATCGTTTTATTGATGATATATCAATGATTGTATAAGGGAATCATTTTATTGATGATATATCAATGATTGTATAAGGGAATCATTTCATTGATGAGATATCAATGATTGTATAAGGGAATCATTTTATTGATGATATATCAATGATTGTATAAGGGAATAATTTTATTAATGATATATCAATGATTGTATAAGGGAATCATTTTATTGATGATGTTTCAATAATTGTACAAGTGCATCATTTTATTGATGATATATCAATGATTGTATAAGGGAATCATTTTATTGATGATATCAATGATTGTATAAGGGAATCATTTTATTGATGATATATCAATGATGTATAAGGGAATCATTTTATTGATGATATATCAATGATTGTACAAGTGCATCGTTTTATTGATGATAAATCAATGATTGTATAAGGGAATCATTTTATTCATGATATATCAATGATTGAATAAGTGCATCGTTTTATTGATGATATATCAATGATTGTACAAGTGCATCGTTTTATTGATGATATATCAATGATTGTATAAGGGCATCATTTTATTGATGACATATCAATGAATGTTTAAGGGCATCATTTTATTGATGATATATCAATGATTGTATAAGGGCATCATTTTATTAATGATATATCAATGAATGTATAAGTGCATCATTTTATTGATGATATTTCAATGATTGTACAAGTGCATCGTTTTATTGATGATATGTCAATGATTGTATAAGGGCATCATTTTATTGATGATATATCAATGATTGTATAAGGGCATCATTTTATTGATGATATATCAATGATTGTATCAGGGCATAATTTTATTGATGGTATATCAATGCTGGCCATAACAGAATGAGAAACCACATGTTCACTAAACTCAAAATAGGAACTACCGGACAATACCACTGTACACTGGATAACATGACAAGAAAACACGTTCTACAGGATTGCCTCCAGTGTACAGACCTGAGGAGGACAATGTGGTCCACACTCACTTCCCTGGAAGAGGAACTCTACAGGGCAACCGAATCACTTAAACAGACAGCTGCCTTCATAAGAGAGTCCAGTGTCTTAGTCTGAATGAGCCATGATCGCAAAAGAAGAAATTATTATCTCTCACAACAGTAGTGATATATGGCATAAACACCCAACACAAGTTAGGCTATCCAACATTTGGCCCTATATAAATAGTCTACATTAACATATCCAGATTTTTTCCTTATATGTGAGTCTACCCAAACATGGGCGGCCGGTCGAGGTGACTTCTCGTCGTGGTGGGGTTGACCTCTCGTCAAAGGGAAATGGGGTGGGATGATCTCTCGTTGACCTCAACGGGGAATGGGGTGGGTGGCCTGTTGTGATCTATCGTCGTGATGGGGACTCAAGAAAATGGGCGTGAAATATGTCGTGACATAATTTTGTACTTTCAAAACAAGCGTATTCAAGGCAACTTTTAATATATACCTAAAATTTCTTTGCATCTAATGATAACAACTTACTCAGTACTTGTCCATAACACTGACACATGCCTAGGTATTTACACGAAGGCGCATTAATTACGCAAATGAAAATGTACCTCAGTACATTCACTCATATAAAGTAGTTTTGTTGTTGTTTCACCTTCGGAATATTCACTCATATATATTAATTCTGTATGTTGTTTCACCTCAGTACATTCACCCATATGATTGATGATGCTATTTAACATACTGCGTAAGCCTTAGGCTAGGTTAGTTAACTATTTTCGAGTGGTTTATGTATTAAGTGGTAGTTATTTTGTGTCGAACATACTGCGTAAGCCTTAGGCTAGGTTAGTTAACTATTTTCGAGTGGTTTATGTATTAAGTGGTAGTTATTTTGTACCGAACATCCTGTGTAAGCCTTAGGCTAGGTTAGTTAACTATTTTCGAAAGTTTTGTGTATTAAGTGTAGCTATCTTGTGCCGAACATACTGTGTAAGCCTTAGAGGCAATGCAACAGGAGGTCAACGCCTGGGAGTCATGACCCAGGCGGGCCCACCTCCCCTAGAGTGTCAAGAAATTAAAGGGCCGAAACACTTGCTCGACGGGGGTCTCACTTTTGATGATCAGATTACCTCCTGCTGCGAAGCTCTGTACAAAGCGTTTCCTACAACTTTGAACTTTGACATCGAAGCCCATTTTAAGCGATGAAAATAAGATTTGCATGGCCATTTAAAAAATAGACACATATATCCTCGTACACCCTTAACTCAGCCTCATATATCCTTAACTCAGCCTCGTATTTCCTTAACTCAGCCTCATATATCTTAACTCAGCCTCATATAACTTCAACTCAGCCTCATATATCCTTAACTCAGCCTCATATATCCTTAGCTTAGCCTCATATATCCTTAACTCAGCCTCATATATCCTTAACTCAGCCTCATATATCCTTAACTCAGCCTCATATATCCTTAACTCAGCCTCATATATCCTTAACTCAGCCTCATATATCCTTAACTCAGCCTCATATATCCTTAACTTAGCCTCATATATCCTTAACTTAGACTCATATATCCTTAACTCAGCCTCATATATCCTTAGCTTAGCCTCATATATCCTTAACTCAGCCTCATATATCCTTAACTCAGCCTCATATATCCTTAACTTAGCCTCATATATCCTTAACTCAGCCTCATATATCCTTAACTCAGCCTCATATATCCTTAACTCAGCCTCATATATCCTTAACTTAGCCTCATATATCCTTAACTTAGACTCATATATCCTTAACTCAGCCTCATATATCCTTAACTCAGCCTCATATATCCTTAACTCAGCCTCATATATCCTTAACTCAGCCTCATATATCCTTAACTCAGCCTCATATTTCCTTAACTCAGCCTCATATATCTTAACTCAGCCTCATATAACTTCAACTCAGCCTCATATATCCTTAACTCAGCCTCATAAATCCTTAACTTAGCCTCATATATCATTAACTCAACCTAATTAATCGCTAGTAAAACTACATTTATCCTTTGCAATTACTTAAGTACTTAATCTTAATCTCAACCTCATATATTCTTAACTCAACCTAATAATTCTTCTCTCAACATCATATGTCATTAAGGCAGTGTAATTTATCCTTCTTTCAGCCTCATATTTTCTACAACTCACCCTAATTAATCCTTCTCTGAATACATATACCCTTAACTAACTTAATTCATGTTTATCTCAACCTCCTATATCCATAACTAACTTAATTAATGTTTACCTGAACCTCCTATATCCTTAACTAACTTAATTAATGTTTACATCAACCTCCAATATCCTTAACTAAACTAATTAATGTTTATATAAAACTCATATACCCTTAAATAACTTAATTGATGTTTATCTAAACCTCATATATCCTTAAATATGTTAATTAATGTTTACCTCAACCTCTTATATCCTTAACTAACTTAATTAATGTTTACCTCAACTCCTATATCCTTAACTAAGCTAATTAATGTTTACCTCAACCTCCTATATTCTTAACTAACTTAATTAATGTTTATCTCAACCTCCTATGTCCTTAAATAACTTAATTAATGTTTACCTCAACCTCCTATATCCTTAAATAACTTAATTAATGTTTACCTCAAACTCCTATATCCTTAAATAACTTAATTAATGTTTACCTCAACCTCCTATATCCTTAACTAACTTAATTAATGTTTATCTCAATCCCATATACACTTAACTAACTTAATTAATAAAGATAAAGGTAAAGTACGAGACTTGAACCGGCGTCTTAGCACGCGAGTTTATAACCATATGTGCTCGGCCGCCTATCCAGAAATGTTCGGAGATTTCTGTATAGTGTCGCCTCAAGCATCAAAACTCAGATGCGAAGCGACATTCCTCACCTTCCCAGGATAATAGCCTGGTACCCATTTCTGCCAACGGCTAGGTCGACCGTGGGGGTATTTTTTTCCCCTTCCACGAGTACAATTCACACTGCTCCCAGCGGGAATCGAACACGGGTTGTCCGAACGTCGGTAGTCCAGTCGGGTGGTTTTCCCTACTAGGCTACCGAGGCCCCCTAACTTAATTAATTAATGTTTATTTCAACCTCCTTTATCCTTAACTAACTTAATTAATGTACACACACACACACACACACACACACATACACACACACACACACACACACACACACACACACACACACACACACACACACACACACACACACACACACACACACACACACACATATTATTATTTTTTTTTAGTTCCCCAGCTTTTACCACTGATGAAGTCTCTAAAGACTAGGAACTGAATTTTGTGTGTTAATCTGTTTTTCCCTGGCAGCCGTGAGCATAGGTGTCCTTCGACGCACAGGCAGTTAACTCCGTCTTCGGAGGTACTCATATTTTTTTCTGTCCAGGAGTAATTGACGTTTCAAGACGGGCCTCGCTGCTGAGACAAGAGGTGGTTGCCGCAGAAAGAAATCATAAATAAAAATCCCACCTAGTGCAGCCGGGATTTGAAACCACAACCTCTCTGTCTCGAGGCCGGCGTCTTGCCTCAAAACCAACCAGACCCTATAATAATGTTTATATCAACCCCATTTACCCCTAACTTAATGAATGTTTATATCAACCCCAATTACCACCAAATTAATGAATGTTTATATACCCCATTTACCCCTAAATTAATGAATGTTTATAACAACCCCATTTAACCCTAACTTAATGAATGTTTATATCAACCCCATATACCCCTAACTTAATGAATGTTTATATCAACCCCATTTAACCCTAACTTAATGAATGCTTATATCAACCCCATTTAACCCTAACTTAATGAATGTTTATATCAACCCCCATATACCCCAAACTTAATGAATGTTTATATCAACCCCATTTACCCCTAACTTAATGAATGTTTATATCAACCCCATATACCCCTAACTTAATGAATGTCTATATCAACCCCATTTACACCTAACTTAATGAATGTCTATATCAACCCCATATACCCCTAACTTAATGAATGTTTATATCAACCCCATTTAACCTTAACTTAATGAATGTTTATCTCAACCTCATATATCTAACCTCCCCGCTCCATATTTAGCTCTTCTTCTCCTGGCATCTCTCTCTTTGTTAGTGATACCTCCTACTTCACTAAACGTCATCAAGTAATCCATCACCAGGCCCAATAGTCAAGCACGTCATCTCCTTCGCACACACATCGGGGCTAAATCTATCTCCGACAAACTCACTCTGCAGCCTAACCCTTAGTTCTATTACTGATCTATTCAGTAATTACTAAACAGTGAACCGTTCAACCTGTCATCCAGTCAATGATAGGTAATTAGTCAGAACTGCCTGCCTGTTTACATCAAGACACGAGCGTCAGTCGCCTGGAGATAATAATCTAATCAGCAAGACTGCCTCTAGGATAAGCTTCTATTGAGGCCCTTTGGAGAATCTCGTGCCAAGCAGATTTATCATTCTGTGACAGGTTTAGGGAATAATAGAACAAAGGAGTATGTGTTAGCACTCGGAAAAATTGACAGACAAACAACAATAGAAAAAAACGAAGAACAATATATGGTCCGAAGCGGGATCAAACCCGTACTCAGTGGCACCGCGCCTTGCAAGCATTTTCCTGGCATTTTTCCGAGTGCTAACACATACTCCTTTGTTCTATTATTCCCTATTATCGCCTCGGAAGTTCCCCATATAATAATATTTATGTATTATTATTTGTACCCAGTATGTGACAGGTTTACCAGCTTCACTATTTGAAAATGACAAATCTTTCTTCATAGATAGCGTTATCAGATAGTGTTGTCAGATAGTGTTGTCAGATAGCGTTGTCAGACAGCGTTGTCAGATAGTGTTGTCAGATAGTGTTGTCAGATAGTGTTGTCAGGCAGCGTTGTCGGATAGCGTTGCCAGAAAGCGTTGTCAGATAGCGTTGCCAGAAAGCGTTGTCATATAGTGTTGTCAGATAGCGTTGTCAAATAGCGTTCTCAGATACCATTGTCAGATAGTGTTTTCATATAGCATTGTCAGAGAGGGCATTGTTAGAGATAGCATTGTCAGAGACAGCATTGGCAGATATATCATTGTCAGAGATAGCATTGGCAGATATATCATTGTCAGGGATAGCATTGTCAGAGATAGCATTGTCAGATATAGCATTGTCAGGGATAGCATTGTAAGAGATAGCATTGTCAGATATAGCATTGTCAGAGATAGCATTGTCAGAGATAGCATTGTCAGAGATATCATTGTCAGAGATAACATTGTCAGATATATCATTGTCAGATATAGCATTGTCAGAGATAGCATTGTCAGAGATAACATTGTCAGATATATCATTGTCAGATATAGCATTGTCAGAGATAGCTTTAATAGATATAGCATTGTTAGAGATAGCATTGTCAGAGATAGCATTGTCAGATATAGCATTGTCAGAGATAGCATTAATAGATATAGCATTGTCAGAGATAGCATTAATAGATATAGCATTGTCAGAGATAGCATTAATAGATATAGCATTGTCAGAGATAGCATTGTCAGAGATAGCATTGTCAGATATAGCATTGTCAGAGATAGCATTAGTAGATATAGCATTGTCAGAGATAGCATTGTCTGAGGCAACATTGTCAGATATAGCATTGTCAGATATAGCATTGTCAGATATAGCATTGTCAGAGATAGCATTGTCAGATATAGCATTGTCAGAGTTAGCATTGTCAGATATAGCATTGTCAGAGATAGCATTGTCAGATATAGCATTGTCAGAAATAAGATTGTCAGATATAGCATTGTCAGATATAGCATTGTCAGAGACATCATTGTCAGATATAGCATTGTCAGATAAGGGAGAAGCTGTTTTGCTCAAATTTTTACTCTAAGAATTATACTAGAAGAACATATAGAAAAGCAGAAACTACTTCTAAATGTTATTCATTTCAAAAGGTTTTTGACAACAGACATAGAGACTCATTGTGGAACATACATGGAGGCTCATTGTGGAACATACATATAGACTCGTTGTGGAACATACATAAAGACTCATTTTGGAACATACATATAGACTCATTATGGAAAATACATATAGACTCATTGTGGAAAATACATATAGACTCAATGTGTAACATACATATATACTCATTGTGAAACATTGTCAGATATAGCATTGTCAGAGATAGCATTGTCAGAGATAGCATTGTCAGAGATATCATTGTCAGAGATAACATTGTCAGATATATCATTGTCAGATATAGCATTGTCAGAGATAGCATTGTCAGATATAGCATTGTCAGAGATAGCATTAATAGATATAGCATTGTCAGAGATAGCATTGTCAGAGATAGCATTGTCTGAGACAGCATTGTCAGAGATAGCATTGTCAGATATAACATTGTCAGAGATAGCATTGTCAGAGATAACATTGTCAGATATAGCATTGTCAGATATAGCATTGTCAGAGATATCATTGTCAGATAAGGGAGAAGCTGTTTTGCTCAAATTTTTACTCTAAGAATTATACTAGAAGAACATATAGAAAAGCAAAAACTACTTCTAAATGTTATTCATTTCAAAAGGTTTTTGACAACAGACATAGAGATTTTATTATTTCTTGGTGCTTTACTTTGTCAAATGCCTTGGTGTAATCTATGAAACATAGGTATAGATCTATTTTCACCTCTATGGCTCTTTCTACTAAAGATCTTATGATATAAATGGCATTGCTTGTTCCTTTATCTCTAACAAAACCACACTGTTCATCGCTAATTTCTGGACTGATTTTGTTTCGCACTCTTCGCATGATGATTCTTAGTAATATCTTAGTCATGTGACTCATAAGGTTTATTGTGCGATGATCATCGCATTCAATCGCACCCGATTTCTTTGGTAGGGCTATGAATATTGATTTGAGCATGTCGTCTGGTATATATCCGCTGTTGTAGATATCATTCAATATTTTTGTTATTATTTCTATTCCAAAATCACCCATGGCTTCAATCTCTTCTTTTGTTATATTATCTGGTCCAGGAGCTTTGCCTGCTTTCATATTGCGCAAGGCGTCTTCCACTTCTTCTTTGAGTATTTCTGGTCCTTCTCCATTATCCGTAATATTTACTTCCGTTCGTTCATCATTATAAAGATCTTTAATGTATTCTGTCCATCGCTCCCTTACGTTTTCTTGATCAATCAACAGTTCTCCTTCCTTTGGTCTTAGACATCCATTTTTTAATTTCGTTTTTCTTCCTGTTAATTCCTCAATTTGTTTGTATATAGCTTTAGCATCTCCTTTTTGTTGCATTTCAATCTCTTTGCATCTCTCTTTTAGCGATGCTTCTTTTGCTTCATTGCATTTTACTACAATTTCTTTATTTAATCTCTTATACTCATCTTTATTTTCTTTATTTCTTCTTCTTGTATCCATTAGCTGCAAAATGTCAGCTGTCATCCATTTCTTTCTTGAAATTGTCCTCACTGGTGGTATGAACTCTTTTGATGTTTGTTGCATTGATTATTTTAGCATTTCCCACTGTTCATCAATGCTTTGCATCTTCTCTGTTGCATTGTACCGGTTCTGAATTGTGATTTTATATTTGTCTTGCAGCTTCTTGTCTGATTTTAGTAAATCTAAATTTAACTTGATGATAATTGTCTCTCTTCTCATTAAATGACCAAAAAAAATGATGATTGTTTCTTCCTAATTTTGGAAATTAGCTCTCTTTTTGCTTTGGCCTCTTTCAGAACATTTTCATTACTCTTCTTAGCTGTCCATGGTATTCTCAACATTCTTCTGTAAAACCACATTTCTACAGACACCAGTGATTTATACCCGAGTGAAACAATTTTTATTGGAATTTCTATCGACTTCATTATGCGGAAATGGGATATGGGTAAGAAAGTCGTCGGATGGACACTGAGATCTCAATTGAAGTACCTTGATTTTGGCAGACGACATAGTTCTCCATAATATTAACGTGATACAAGTAAAAACAAACGCGCTGTCATCAATAGCTAGGGAGACTTGAGATCAACACACAAATACGAAAGCGTTGTAAAAAATATATCAATTGAAGGAAAAGCAGTGGAAGAAGTAGATAACTTTTTATATCTTGTAAACTGCATAGATAATATAGGAGACACAAAGAACGAAATTAGAATCAAAATAGCGAAGGCAGCAATGACATTTAGAAACGTGTTGGAATCCAAAATGACTCATCACAAAAGCAAAGCTGAAAATTTTCAAATGAAATATAATATTCACCCTAATTGATGCATGTGGGAGCTCCCACCGCTTGTTCCGGGGTTCGAAGCCGTGAACTTTCTGTACAAAGGTAGACGTCTTACCGCTTGATCACCCAGTCATGGTTTTGGCTTTGAAATAGCTTCTTGTGTGATAAAGGTTGTTAGAAGAGACGTACGGGAGGGCTTGAAATTAGCCAGATTCTGACAACTGCTGAGGTAGGTGATGTTGTAATGCGCGCTGTGTCCCAAAACAAGATGCCGTGTTGGGGTTTCACGATTGGAGTCCAGAACAGGATCACCACGGAGTTGAGCTTACATTGTAGCAGTTTATTGTGTGAGATTAGAGGGATTTGACGATTACGTGGAGGGAGACAAGTATTGTGAGAGATTAGAGGGATTTGACGACCGAGTGAAGAGAGACAATTATTGTGAGAGATTAGATTAGAGGGATTTCATGACCGAGTGGAGAGAGACAATTATTGTGTGAGATTAGAGGGATTTGACGATTGAGTGGAGAGAGACAATCATTGTGTGAGATTAGAGGGATTTGACGACCGAGTGGAGAGAGACAATTATTGTGTGAGATTAGAGGGATTTGACGACCGAGTGAAGAGAGACAATTATTGTGAGAGATTAGATTAGAGGGATTTCATGACCGAGTGGAGAGAGACAATTATTGCGTGAGATTAGAGGGATTTGACGATTGAGTGGAGAGAGACAATCATTGTGTGAGATTAGAGGGATTTGACGACCGAGTGGAGAGAGACAATTATTGTGTGAGATTAGAGGGATTTGACGACCGAGTGAAGAGAGACAATTATTGTGAGAGATTAGATTAGAGGGATTTCATGACCGAGTGGAGAGAGACAATTATTGTGTGAGATTAGAGGGATTTGACGATTGAGTGGAGAGAGACAATCATTGTGTGAGATTAGAGGGATTTGACGACCGAGTGGAGAGAGACAATTATTGTGAGAGATTAGATTAGAGGGATTTCATGACCGAGTGGAGAGAGACAATTATTGTGTGAGATTAGAGGGATTTGACGATTGAGTGGAGAGAGACAATCATTGTGTGAAATTAGAGGGATTTGACGACCGAGTGGAGAGAGACAATTATTGTGTGAGATTAGATTAGAGGGATTTGACGACTGACTGGAGAGAGACAATTATTGTGTGAGATTAGATGGATTTGACGACTGAGTGGAGAGAGACAATTATTGTGAGAGATTAGATTAGAGGGATTTGACGATTGAGTGGAGAGAGGCAATTATTGTGAGAGATTAGATTAGAGGGATTTCACGACAGAGTGGAGAGAGACAATTATTGTGAGAGATTCGATTAGAGGGATTTGACGACTGAGTGGAGAGAGATAATTATTGTGAGAGATTAGATTAGAGGGATTTGACGATTGAGTGGGAGAGACAATTATTATGAGATTAGATTAGAGGGATTTCACGACTGAGTGGAGAGAGACAATTATTGTGTGAGATTAGAAGGATTTGACGATTGAGTGGAGAGAGACAATTATTGTGAGAGATTAGATTAGAGGGATTTGACGACTGAGTGGAGGAAGACAATTATTGTGAGAGATTAGATTAGAAGGATTTCACGACAGAGTGGAGAGAGACAATTATTGTGAGAGATTAGATTAGATGGATTTCACGACAGAGTGGAGAGAGACAATTATTGTGAGAGATTAGATAAGAGGGATTTCACGACAGAGTGGAGAGAGACAATTATTGTGAGAGATTAGATTAGAGGAATTTGACGACTGAGTGGAGAGAGACAATTATTGTGAGAGATTATATGGATTTGACGATTGAGTGGAAAGAAACAATTATTGTGTGAGATTAGATGGATTTGACCACTGAGTGGAGTGAGACAATTATTGTGTCAGATTAGATTAGAGGGATTTAACGATTGAGTGGAGAGAAACAATTATTGTGTGAGATTAGAGAGATTTGACGATTGAGTGGAGAGAAACAATTATTGTATGAGATTAGAGGGATTTAACGATTGAGTGGAGAGAGACAATTATTGTGAGAGATTAGAGGGATTTGACGACTGAGTGGAGAGAAACAATTATTGTGTTAGTTTAGAGGGATTTGACGATTGAGTGGAGAGAAACAAGTATTGTGTGAGATTAGAGGGATTTGGCGATTGAGTGGAGAGAAATATTTATTGTGAGAAATTAGAGGGATTTGACGATAGAGTGGAGAGAAACATTTATTGTGAGAAATTAGAGGGATTTGACGATTGAGTGGAGAGAAACAATCAATGTGTGAGATTAGACTAGAGGGATTTGACGACTGAGTCGAGAGAAAAAATGATTGTGTGAGATTAGAGGGATTTGACGATTGAGTGGAGAGAGACAATTGTTGTGAGAGATTAGATTAGAGGTATTTGACGACTGAGTGGAAAGAAACAATTATTGTGTGAGATTAGATTAGAGGGATTTGACGACAGAGTGGAGAGAAACAATGATTGTGTGAGATTAGAGGGATTTCACGACAGAGTGGAGAGAGACAATTATTGTGAGAGATTAGATTACAGGGATTTCACGACAGAGTGGAGAGAGACAATTATTGTGAGAGATTAGATTAGAGGGATTTCACGATTGAGTGGAGAGAGACAATTATTGTGAGAGATTAGATTAGAGGGATTTCATGACAGAGTGGAGAGAGACAATTATTGTGAGAGATTAGATTAGAGGGATTCGACGATTGAGTGGAGAGAAACAATTATTTTGAGAGATTAGATTAGAGGAATTCGACGATTGAGTGGAGAGAGACAATTATTGGGAGAGATTAGATTAGAGGGATTCGACGATTGAATGGACAGAAACAATTATTTTGAGAGATTAGATTAGAGGAGTTTTAACGATTGAGTGGAGATAAGCAATTATTGTGAGTGATTAGAGGATTCGACGATTGAGTGGAGAGAAAAATTTATTGTGAGAGATTAGAGGAGTTTGACGATTGACTGGAGAGAAACAATTATTGTGAGAGATTAGAGGAGTTTGACGATTGAGTGGAGAGAACAAATTATTATGAGAGATTAGATTAGAGGGATTTGACGATTGAGTGGAGAGAAACAATTATTGTGAGAGATTAGAGGAGTTTGACGATTGACTGGAGAGAAACAATTATTGTGAGAGATTAGAGGAGTTTGACGATTGACTGGAGAGAAACAATTATTGTGAGAGATTAGATTAGAGGAGTTTGACGATTGAGTGGAGAGAAACAATTATTGTGAGAGATTAGATTAGAGGAGTTTGACGATTGAGTGGAGAGAAACAATTATTGTGAGAGATTAGATTAGAGGAGTTTGACGATTGACTGGAGAGAAACAATTATTGTGAGAGATTAGAGGAGTTCGACGATTGACTGGAGAGAAACAATTATTGTGAGAGATTAGAGAAGTTTGACGATTGAGTGGAGAGAAACAATTATTGCGAGAGATTAGATTAGAGGAGTTTGACGATTGACTGGAGAGAAACAATTATTGTGAGAGATTAGATTAGAGGAGTTTGACGATTGAGTGGAGAGAAACAATTATTGTGAGAGATTAGATTAGAGGAGTTTGACGATTGACTGGAGAGAAACAATTATTGTGAGAGATTAGAGGAGTTCGACGATTGACTGGAGAGAAACAATTATTGTGAAAGATTAGAGAAGTTTGACGATTGAGTGGAAAGAGACAATTATTGTGAGAGATTAGAGGGATTTGACGACTGAGTGGAGAGAAATAATTATTGTGTGAGATTAGAGGGATTTGACGATTGAGTGGAGAGAAACAATTATTGTGTGAGATTAGAGGGATTTGACGATTGAGTGGAGAGAAACAATTATTGTGTGAGATTAGATTAGGATTTGACGATTGAGTGGAGAGAGACAATTATTGTGATAGATTAGATTAGAGGGATTTGACGACTGAGTGGAGGCAGAAAATTATTGTGAGAGATTAGATTAGAAGGATTTCACGACAGAGTGGAGAGAGACAATTATTGTGAGAGATTAGATTAGAGGGATTTCACGACAGAGTGGAGAGAGACAATTATTGTGAGAGATCAGATTAGAGGAATTTGACGACTGAGTGGAGGGAGACAATTATTGTGAGAGATTAGATTAGAGGGATTTCACGACAAAGTTGAGAGAGTGAATTATTGTGAGAGATTAGATTAGAGGAATTTGACGACTGAGTGGAGAGAGACAATTATTGTGAGAGATTATACGGATTGGACGATTGAGTGGAAAGAAACAATTATTGTGTGAGATTAGATGGATTTGACCAATGAGTGGAGTGAGACAATTATTGTGTCAGATTAGATTAGATGGATTTAACGATTGAGTGGAGAGAGACAATTATTGTGAGAGATTAGAGGGATTTGACGACTGAGTGGAGAGAAACAATTATTGTGTGAGATTAGAGGGATTTGACGATTGAGTGGAGAGAAACAATTATTATGAGAGATTAGATTAGAGGAATTTCACGACAGAGTAGAGAGAGACAATTATTGTGAGAGATTAGATTAGAGGGATTTCACGACAGAGTGGAGAGAGACAATTATTGTGAGAGATTAGATTAGAGGGATTTGACGATTGAGTGGAGAGAAACATTTGTTGTGAGAAATTAGAGGGATTTGACGATTGAGTGGAGAGAAACAATCAATGTATGAGATTAGACTAGAGGGATTTGACGACTTAGTCGAGAGAAACAATGATTGTGTGAGATTAGAGGGATTTGACGATTGAGTGGAGAGAGACAATTATTGTGAGAGATTAGATTAGAGGGATTTGACGACTTAGTGGAAAGAAACAATTATTGTGTGAGATTAGATTAGAGGGATTTGACGACAGAGTGGAGAGAAACAATGATTGTGTGAGATTAGAGATATTTCACGACAGAGTGGAGAGGGGCAATTATTGTGAGAGATTAGATTACAGGGATTTCACGACAGAGTGGAGAGAGACAATTATTGTGAGAGATTAGATTAGAGGGATTTCACGACAGAGTGGAGAGAGACAATTATTGTGAGAGATTAGATTAGAGGGATTTCACGACAGAGTGGAGAGAGAAAATTATTGTGAGAGATTAGATTAGAGGGATTTCACGACAGAGTGGAGAGAGACAATTATTGTGAGAGATTAGATTAGAGTGATTCGATGATTGAGTGGAGAGAAACAATTATTGTGAGAGATTAGAGGAGTTTTACGATTGACTGGAGAGAAACAATTATTGTGAGAGATTAGAGGAGTTTGACGATTGAGTGGAGAGAAATAATTATTGTGAGAGATTAGATTAGAGGAGTTTGACGATTGAGTGGAGAGAAACAATTATTGTGAGAGATTAGATTAGAGGAGTTTGACGATTGAGTGGAGAGAAACAATTATTGTGAGAGATTAGATTAGAGGAGTTTGACGATTGAGTGGAGAGAAAGAATTATTGTGAGAGATTAGATTAGAGGAGTTTGACGATTGACTGGAGAGAAACAATTATTGTGAGAGATTAGAGGAGTTTGACGATTGACTGGAGAGAAACAATTATTGTGAGAGATTAGAGGAGTTTGACGATTGACTGGAGAGAAACAATTATTGTGAAAGATTAGAGGGATTCGACGATTGAGTGGAGAGAAACAATTATTGTGAGACATTAGAGGAGTTTGACGATTGAGTGGAGAGAAACAATTATTGTGAGAGATTAGAGGAGTTTGACGATTGAGTGGAGAGAGACAATTATTGTGAGAGATTAGATTAGAGGAGTTTGACGATTGAGTGGAGAGAAACAATTATTGTGAGAGATTAGAGGAGTTTGATGAATGAGTGGAGAGAAACAATTATTGTGAGAGATTAGATTAGAGGAGTTTGACGATTGATTGGAGAGAAACAATTATTGTGAGAGATTAGATTAGAGGGATTTGACGATTGAGTGGAGAGAAAAAATTATTGTGAGAGATTAGATTAGAGGGATTTGACGATTGAGTGGAGAGAAAAAATTATTGTGAGAGATTAGATTAGAGTAGTTTGACGATTGAGTGGAGAGAAACAATTATTGTGAGAGATTAGAGGAGTTTGACGATTGAGTGGAGAGAAACAATTATTGTGAGAGTTTAGAGGGATTCGACGATTGAGTGGAGAGATACAATTATTGTGAGAGATTAGAGGAGTTTGACGATTGAGTGGAGAGAAACAATTATTGTGAGAGTTTAGAAGGGATTTCACGATTGAGTGGAGAGATACAATTATTGTGAGAGATTAGAGGAGTTTGACGATTGAGTGGAGAGAGACAATTATTGTGAGAGTTTAGAAGGGATTTCACGATTGAGTAGAGAGAAAAAATTATTGTGTGAGGTTGGAGGGATTTGACGATTGAGTGGAGAGTAAAAGTTATTGTGAGAGATTAGATTAGAGGGATTTTAACGATTGAGTGGAGAGAAAAAAATTATTGTGAGAGATTAGAATAGAGGGATTTGACGATTGAGTGGAGAGAAAAAAATATTGTGAGAGATTAGATTAGAGGGATTTCACGACATAGTGGAGAGAGACAATTATTGTGAGAGATTAGATTAGAGGGATTTCACGACAGAGTGGAGAGAGACAATTATTGTGAGAGATTAGATTAGAGGGATTTCACGACAGAGTGGAGAGAGACAATTATTGTGAGAGATTAGATTAGAGTGATTCGACGATTGAGGGGAGAGAAACAATTATTGTGAGAGATTAGAGGAGTTTTACGATTGACTGGAGAGAAACAATTATTGTGAGAGATTAGAGGAGTTTGACGATTGAGTGGAGAGAAATAATTATTGTGAGAGATTAGAGGAGTTTGACGATTGAGTGGAGAGAAACAATTATTGCGAGAGATTAGATTAGAGGAGTTTGACGATTGACTGGAGAGAAACAATTATTGTGAGAGATTAGATTAGAGGAGTTTGACGATTGAGTGGAGAGAAACAATTATTGTGAGAGATTAGATTAGAGGAGTTTGACGATTGACTGGAGAGAAACAATTATTGTGAGAGATTAGAGGAGTTCGACGATTGACTGGAGAGAAACAATTATTGTGAAAGATTAGAGAAGTTTGACGATTGAGTGGAAAGAGACAATTATTGTGAGAGATTAGAGGGATTTGACGACTGAGTGGAGAGAAACAATTATTGTGTGAGATTAGAGGGATTTGACGATTGAGTGGAGAGAAACAATTATTGTGTGAGATTAGATTAGAGGGATTTGACGATTGAGTGGAGAGAGACAATTATTGTGTGAGATTAGAAGGATTGGACGATTGAGTGGAGAGAGACAATTATTGTGATAGATTAGATTAGAGGGATTTGACGACTGAGTGGAGGCAGAAAATTATTGTGATAGATTAGATTAGAAGGATTTCACGACAGAGTGGAGAGAGACAATTTTTGTGAGAGATTAGATTAGAGGGATTTCACGACAGAGTGGAGAGAGACAATTATTGTGAGAGATTAGATTAGAGGAATTTGACGACTGAGTGGAGGGAGACAATTATTGTGAGAGATTAGATTAGAGGGATTTCACGACAAAGTTGAGAGAGTGAATTATTGTGAGAGATTAGATTAGAGGAATTTGACGACTGAGTGGAGAGAGACAATTATTGTGAGAGATTATACGGATTGGACGATTGAGTGGAAAGAAACAATTATTGTGTGAGATTAGATGGATTTGACCACTGAGTGGAGTGAGACAATTATTGTGTCAGATTAGATTAGATGGATTTAACGATTGAGTGGAGAGAAACAATTATTGTATGAGATTAGAGGGATTTGACGATTGAGTGGAGAGAGACAATTATTGTGAGAGATTAGAGGGATTTGACGACTGAGTGGAGAGAAACAATTATTGTGTTAGTTTAGAGAGATTTGACGATTGAGTGGAGAGAAACAATTATTGTGTGAGATTAGAGGGATTTGACGATTGAGTGGAGAGAAACAATTATTATGAGAGATTAGATTAGAGGAATTTCACGACAGAGTAGAGAGAGACAATTATTGTGAGAGATTAGATTAGAGGGATTTCACGACAGAGTAGAGAGAGACAATTATTGTGAGAGATTAGATTAGAGGGATTTGACGATTGAGTGGAGAGAAACATTTGTTGTGAGAAATTAGAGGGATTTGACGATTGAGTGGAGAGAAACAATCAATGTGTGAGATTAGACTAGAGGGATTTGACGACTTAGTCGAGAGAAACAATGATTGTGTGAGATTAGAGGGATTTGACGATTGAGTGGAGAGAGACAATTATTGTGAGAGATTAGATTAGAGGGATTTGACGACTTAGTGGAAAGAAACAATTATTGTGTGAGATTAGATTAGAGGGATTTGACGACAGAGTGGAGAGAAACAATGATTGTGTGAGATTAGAGATATTTCACGACAGAGTGGAGAGAGGCAATTATTGTGAGAGATTAGATTACAGGGATTTCACGACAGAGTGGAGAGAGACAATTATTGTGAGAGATTAGATTAGAGGGATTTCACGACAGAGTGGAGAGAGACAATTATTGTGAGAGATTAGATTAGAGGGATTTCACGACAGAGTGGAGAGAGAAAATTATTGTGAGAGATTAGATTAGAGGGATTTCACGACAGAGTGGAGAGAGACAATTATTGTGAGAGATTAGATTAGAGGGATTTCACGATTGAGTGGAGAGAGAAAATTATTGTGAGAGATTAGATTAGAGGGATTTCACGACAGAGTGGAGAGAGACAATTATTGTGAGAGATTAGATTAGAGTGATTCGATGATTGAGTGGAGAGAAACAATTATTGTGAGAGATTAGAGGAGTTTTACGATTGACTGGAGAGAAACAATTATTGTGAGAGATTAGAGGAGTTTGACGATTGAGTGGAGAGAAATAATTATTGTGAGAGATTAGATTAGAGGAGTTTGACGATTGAGTGGAGAGAAACAATTATTGTGAGAGATTAGATTAGAGGAGTTTGACGATTGAGTGGAGAGAAACAATTATTGTGAGAGATTAGATTAGAGGAGTTTGACGATTGAGTGGAGAGAAAGAATTATTGTGAGAGATTAGATTAGAGGAGTTTGACGATTGACTGGAGAGAAACAATTATTGTGAGAGATTAGAGGAGTTTGACGATTGACTGGAGAGAAACAATTATTGTGAGAGATTAGAGGAGTTTGACGATTGACTGGAGAGAAACAATTATTGTGAAAGATTAGAGGGATTCGACGATTGAGTGGAGAGAAACAATTATTGTGAGACATTAGAGGAGTTTGACGATTGAGTGGAGAGAAACAATTATTGTGAGAGATTAGAGGAGTTTGACGATTGAGTGGAGAGAGACAATTATTGTGAGAGATTAGATTAGAGGAGTTTGACGATTGAGTGGAGAGAAACAATTATTGTGAGAGATTAGAGGAGTTTGATGATTGAGTGGAGAGAAACAATTATTGTGAGAGATTAGATTAGAGGAGTTTGACGATTGAGTGGAGAGAAACAATTATTGTGAGACATTAGATTAGAGGGATTTGACGATTGAGTGGAGAGAAAAAATTATTGTGAGAGATTAGATTAGAGGGATTTAACGATTGAGTGGAGAGAAAAAATTATTGTGAGAGATTAGATTAGAGTAGTTTGACGATTGAGTGGAGAGAAACAATTATTGTGAGAGATTAGAGGAGTTTGACGATTGAGTGGAGAGAAACAATTATTGTGAGAGTTTAGAGGGATTCGACGATTGAGTGGAGAGATACAATTATTGTGAGAGATTAGAGGAGTTTGACGATTGAGTGGAGAGAAACAATTATTGTGAGAGTTTAGAAGGGATTTCACGATTGAGTGGAGAGATACAATTATTGTGAGAGATTAGAGGAGTTTGACGATTGAGTGGAGAGAGACAATTATTGTGAGAGATTAGATTAGAGGAGTTTGACGATTGAGTGGAGAGAAACAATTATTGTGAGAGATTAGAGGAGTTTGATGATTGAGTGGAGAGAAACAATTATTGTGAGAGATTAGATTAGAGGAGTTTGACGATTGAGTGGAGAGAAACAATTATTGTGAGACATTAGATTAGAGGGATTTGACGATTGAGTGGAGAGAAAAAATTATTGTGAGAGATTAGATTAGAGGGATTTAACGATTGAGTGGAGAGAAAAAATTATTGTGAGAGATTAGATTAGAGAAGTTTGACGATTGAGTGGAGAGAAACAATTATTGTGAGAGATTAGAGGAGTTTGACGATTGAGTGGAGAGAAACAATTATTGTGAGAGTTTAGAGGGATTCGACGATTGAGTGGAGAGATACAATTATTGTGAGAGATTAGAGGAGTTTGACGATTGAGTGGAGAGAAACAATTATTGTGAGAGTTTAGAAGGGATTTCACGATTGAGTGGAGAGATACAATTATTGTGAGAGATTAGAGGAGTTTGACGATTGAGTGGAGAGAGACAATTATTGTGAGAGTTTAGAAGGGATTTCACGATTGAGTAGAGAGAAAAAATTATTGTGTGAGGTTGGAGGGATTTGACGATTGAGTGGAGAGTAAAAATTATTGTGAGAGATTAGATTAGAGGGATTTTAACGATTGAGTGGAGAGAAAAAAATTATTGTGAGAGATTAGATTAGAGGGATTTGACGATTGAGTGGAGAGAAAAAAAATATTGTGAGAGATTAGATTAGAGGGATTTCACGACAGAGTGGAGAGAGACAATTATTGTGAGAGATTAGATTAGAGGGATTTCACGACAGAGTGGAGAGAGACAATTATTGTGAGAGATTAGATTTGAGGGATTTCACGACAGAGTGGAGAGAGACAATTATTGTGAGAGATTAGATTAGAGTGATTCGACGATTGAGGGGAGAGAAACAATTATTTGAGAGATTAGAGGAGTTTTACGATTGACTGGAGAGAAACAATTATTGTGAGAGATTAGAGGAGTTTGACGATTGAGTGGAGAGAAATAATTATTGTGAGAGATTAGATTAGAGGAGTTTGACGATTGAGTGGAGAGAAACAATTATTGTGAGAGATTAGATTAGAGGAGTTTGACGATTGAGTGGAGAGAAACAATTATTGTGAAAGATTAGATTAGAGGAGTTTGACGATTGAGTGGAGAGAAACAATTATTGTGAGAGATTAGATTAGAGGAGTTTGACGATTGACTGGAGAGAAACAATTATTGTGAGAGATTAGAGGAGTTTGACGATTGACTGGAGAGAAACAATTATTGTGAGAGATTAGAGGAGTTTGACGATTGAGTGGAGAGAAACAATTATTGTGAGAGATTAGAGGAGTTTGACGATTGACTGGAGAGAAACAATTATTGTGAAAGATTAGAGGAGTTTGACGATTGAGTGGAAGAGACAATTATTGTGAGAGATTAGAGGGATTTGACGACTGAGTGGAGAGAAACAATTATTGTGTGAGATTAGAGGGATTTGACGATTGAGTGGAGAGAAACAATTATTGTGTGAGATTAGATTAGAGGGATTTGACGATTGAGTGGAGAGAGACAATTATTGTGTGAGATTAGAAGGATTGGACGATTGAGTGGAGAGAGACAATTATTGTGATAGATTAGATTAGAGGGATTTGACGACTGAGTGGAGGCAGAAAATTATTGTGAGAGATTAGATTAGAAGGATTTCACGACAGAGTGGAGAGAGACAATTTTTGTGAGAGATTAGATTAGAGGGATTTCACGACAGAGTGGAGGGAGACAATTATTGTGAGAGATTAGATTAGAGGGATTTCACGACAAAGTTGAGAGAGTGAATTATTGTGAGAGATTAGATTAGAGGAATTGACGACTGAGTGGAGAGAGACAATTATTGTGAGAGATTATACGGATTGGACGATTGAGTGGAAAGAAACAATTATTGTGTGAGATTAGATGGATTTGACCACTGAGTGGAGAGAGACAATTATTGTGTCAGATTAGATTAGATGGATTTAACGATTGAGTGGAGAGAAACAATTATTGTATGAGATTAGAGGGATTTGACGATTGAGTGGAGAGAGACAATTATTGTGAGAGATTAGAGGGATTTGACGACTGAGTGGAGAGAAACAATTATTGTGTTAGTTTAGAGAGATTTGACGATTGAGTGGAGAGAAACAATTATTGTGTGAGATTAGAGGGATTTGACGATTGAGTGGAGAGAAACAATTATTATGAGAGATTAGATTAGAGGAATTTCACGACAGAGTAGAGAGAGACAATTATTGTGAGAGATTAGATTAGAGGGATTTCACGACAGAGTGGAGAGAGACAATTATTGTGAGAGATTAGATTAGAGGGATTTGACGATTGAGTGGAGAGAAACATTTGTTGTGAGAAATTAGAGGGATTTGACGATTGAGTGGAGAGAAACAATCAATGTGTGAGATTAGACTAGAGGGATTTGACGACTTAGTCGAGAGAAACAATGTTGTGTGAGATTAGAGGATTTGACGATTGAGTGGAGAGAGACAATTATTGTGAGAGATTAGATTAGAGGGATTTGACGACTTAGTGGAAAGAAACAATTATTGTGTGAGATTAGATTAGAGGGATTTGACGACAGAGTGGAGAGAAACAATGATTGTGTGAGATTAGAGATATTTCACGACAGAGTGGAGAGAGGCAATTATTGTGAGAGATTAGATTACAGGGATTTCACGACAGAGTGGAGAGAGACAATTATTGTGAGAGATTAGATTAGAGGGATTTCACGACAGAGTGGAGAGAGACAATTATTGTGAGAGATTAGATTAGAGGGATTTCACGACAGAGTGGAGAGAGAAAATTATTGTGAGAGATTAGATTAGAGGGATTTCACGACAGAGTGGAGAGAGACAATTATTGTGAGAGATTAGATTAGAGGGATTTCACGATTGAGTGGAGAGAGAAAATTATTGTGAGAGATTAGATTAGAGGGATTTCACGACAGAGTGGAGAGAGACAATTATTGTGAGAGATTAGATTAGAGTGATTCGATGATTGAGTGGAGAGAAACAATTATTGTGAGAGATTAGAGGAGTTTTACGATTGACTGGAGAGAAACAATTATTGTGAGAGATTAGAGGAGTTTGACGATTGAGTGGAGAGAAATAATTATTGTGAGAGATTAGATTAGAGGAGTTTGACGATTGAGTGGAGAGAAACAATTATTGTGAGAGATTAGATTAGAGGAGTTTGACGATTGAGTGGAGAGAAACAATTATTGTGAGAGATTAGATTAGAGGAGTTTGACGATTGAGTGGAGAGAAAGAATTATTGTGAGAGATTAGATTAGAGGAGTTTGACGATTGACTGGAGAGAAACAATTATTGTGAGAGATTAGAGGAGTTTGACGATTGACTGGAGAGAAACAATTATTGTGAGAGATTAGAGGAGTTTGACGATTGACTGGAGAGAAACAATTATTGTGAAAGATTAGAGGGATTCGACGATTGAGTGGAGAGAAACAATTATTGTGAGACATTAGAGGAGTTTGACGATTGAGTGGAGAGAAACAATTATTGTGAGAGATTAGAGGAGTTTGACGATTGAGTGGAGAGAGACAATTATTGTGAGAGATTAGATTAGAGGAGTTTGACGATTGAGTGGAGAGAAACAATTATTGTGAGAGATTAGAGGAGTTTGATGATTGAGTGGAGAGAAACAATTATTGTGAGAGATTAGATTAGAGGAGTTTGACGATTGAGTGGAGAGAAACAATTATTGTGAGAGATTAGATTAGAGGGATTTGACGATTGAGTGGAGAGAAAAAATTATTGTGAGAGATTAGATTAGAGGGATTTGACGATTGAGTGGAGAGAAAAAATTATTGTGAGAGATTAGATTAGAGTAGTTTGACGATTGAGTGGAGAGAAACAATTATTGTGAGAGATTAGAGGAGTTTGACGATTGAGTGGAGAGA
The DNA here is from genome assembly GCA_032433765.1 of Megaustenia siamemsis. Classification (NCBI taxonomy): domain Eukaryota; kingdom Metazoa; phylum Mollusca; class Gastropoda; order Stylommatophora; family Ariophantidae; genus Megaustenia; species Megaustenia siamemsis. Next base: position 33,597,637 of record JAVIAB010000107.1, read on the forward strand.
AACAATTATTGTGAGAGTTTAGAGGGATTCGACGATTGAGTGGAGAGATACAATTATTGTGAGAGATTAGAGGAGTTTGACGATTGAGTGGAGAGAAACAATTATTGTGAGAGTTTAGAAGGGATTTCACGATTGAGTGGAGAGATACAATTATTGTGAGAGATTAGAGGAGTTTGACGATTGAGTGGAGAGAGACAATTATTGTGAGAGTTTAGAAGGGATTTCACGATTGAGTAGAGAGAAAAAATTATTGTGTGAGGTTGGAGGGATTTGACGATTGAGTGGAGAGTAAAAATTATTGTGAGAGATTAGATTAGAGGGATTTTAACGATTGAGTGGAGAGAAAAAAATTATTGTGAGAGATTAGATTAGAGGGATTTGACGATTGAGTGGAGAGAAAAAAAATATTGTGAGAGATTAGATTAGAGGATTTCACGACAGAGTGGAGAGAGACAATTATTGTGAGAGATTAGATTAGAGGGATTTCACGACAGAGTGGAGAGAGACAATTATTGTGAGAGATTAGATTTGAGGGATTTCACGACAGAGTGGAGAGAGACAATTATTGTGAGAGATTAGATTAGAGTGATTCGACGATTGAGGGGAGAGAAACAATTATTTTGATAGATTAGAGGAGTTTTACGATTGACTGGAGAGAAACAATTATTGTGAGAGATTAGAGGAGTTTGACGATTGAGTGGAGAGAAATAATTATTGTGAGAGATTAGATTAGAGGAGTTTGACGATTGAGTGGAGAGAAACAATTATTGTGAGAGATTAGATTAGAGGAGTTTGACGATTGAGTGGAGAGAAACAATTATTGTGAAAGATTAGATTAGAGGAGTTTGACGATTGAGTGGAGAGAAACAATTATTGTGAGAGATTAGATTAGAGGAGTTTGACGATTGACTGGAGAGAAACAATTATTGTGAGAGATTAGAGGAGTTTGACGATTGACTGGAGAGAAACAATTATTGTGAGAGATTAGAGGAGTTTGACGATTGAGTGGAGAGAAACAATTATTGTGAGAGATTAGAGGAGTTTGACGATTTAGTGGAGAGAGACAATTATTGTGAGAGATTAGATTAGAGGAGTTTGACGATTGAGTGGAGAGAAACAATTATTGTGAGAGATTAGATTAGAGGAGTTTGACGATTGAGTGGAGATAGACAATCATTGTGAGAGATTAGATTAGAGGGATTTGACGATTGAGTGGAGAGAGACAATTATTGTGAGTGATTAGAGGAGTTCGACGATTGAGTGGAGAGAAAAAATTATTGTGAGAGATTAGATTTGAGGGATTTGACGATTGAGTGGAGAGAAAAAATTATTGTGAGAGATTAGATTAGAGGGATTTGACGATTGAGTGGAGAGAAAAAATTATTGTGAGAGATTAGAGTAGAGTAGTTTGACGATTGAGTGGAGAGAAACAATTATTGTGAGAGATTAGAGGAGTTTGACGATTGAGTGGAGAGAAACAATTATTGTGAGAGTTTAGAGGGATTCGACGATTGAGTGGAGAGATACAATTATTGTGAGAGATTAGAGGAGTTTGACGATTGAGTGGAGAGAAACAATTATTGTGAGAGTTTAGAAGGATTTCACGATTGAGTGGAGAGATACAATTATTGTGAGAGATTAGATTAGAGGGATTTCACGACAGAGTGGAGAGAGACAATTATTGTGAGAGATTAGATTAGAGTGATTCGACGATTGAGGGGAGAGAAACAATTATTGTGAGAGATTAGAGGAGTTTTACGATTGACTGGAGAGAAACAATTATTGTGAGAGATTAGAGGAGTTTGACGATTGAGTGGAGAGAAATAATTATTGTGAGAGATTAGATTAGAGGAGTTTGACGATTGAGTGGAGAGAAACAATTATTGTGAGAGATTAGATTAGAGGAGTTTGACGATTGAGTGGAGAGAAACAATTATTGTGAGAGATTAGATTAGAGGAGTTTGACGATTGAGTGGAGAGAAACAATTATTGTGAGAGATTAGATTAGAGGAGTTTGACGATTGAGTGGAGAGAAACAATTATTGTGAGAGATTAGATTAGAGGAGTTTGACGATTGAGTGGAGAGAAACAATTATTGTGAGAGATTAGATTAGAGGAGTTTGACGATTGACTGGAGAAAAACAATTATTGTGAGAGATTAGAGGAGTTTGACGATTGACTGGAGAGAAACAATTATTGTGAGAGATTAGAGGAGTTTGACGATTGAGTGGAGAGAAACAATTATTGTGAGAGATTAGAGTGATTCGACGATTGAGGGGAGAGAAACAATTATTGTGAGAGATTAGAGGAGTTTTACGATTGACTGGAGAGAAACAATTATTGTGAGAGATTAGAGGAGATTGACGATTGAGTGGAGAGAAATAATTATTGTGAGAGATTAGATTAGAGGAGTTTGACGATTGAGTGGAGAGAAACAATTATTGTGAGAGATTAGATTAGAGGAGTTTGACGATTGAGTGGAGAGAAACAATTATTGTGAGAGATTAGATTAGAGGAGTTTGACGATTGAGTGGAGAGAAACAATTATTGTGAGAGATTAGATTAGAGGAGTTTGACGATTGAGTGGAGAGAAACAATTATTGTGAGAGATTAGATTAGAGGAGTTTGACGATTGAGTGGAGAGAAACAATTATTGTGAGAGATTAGATTAGAGGAGTTTGACGATTGACTGGAGAAAAACAATTATTGTGAGAGATTAGAGGAGTTTGACGATTGACTGGAGAGAAACAATTATTGTGAGAGATTAGAGGAGTTTGACGATTGAGTGGAGAGAAACAATTATTGTGAGAGATTAGAGGAGTTTGACGATTTAGTGGAGAGAGTCAATTATTGTGAGAGATTAGATTAGAGGAGTTTGACGATTGAGTGGAGAGAAACAATTATTGTGAGAGATTAGATTAGAAAAGTTTGACGATTGAGTGGAGATAGACAATCATTGTGAGAGATTAGATTAGAGGGATTTGACGATTGAGTGGAGAGAGACAATTATTGTGAGTGATTAGAGGAGTTCGACGATTGAGTGGAGAGAAAAAATTATTGTGAGAGATTAGATTAGAGGGATTTGACGATTGAGTGGAGAGAAAAAATTATTGTGAGAGATTAGATTAGAGGGATTTGACGATTGAGTGGAGAGAAAAATTATTGTGAGAGATTAGAGTAGAGTAGTTGACGATTGAGTGGAGAGAAACAATTATTGTGAGAGATTAGAGGAGTTTGACGATTGAGTGGAGAGAAACAATTATTGTGAAAGATTAGATTAGAGGAGTTTGACGATTGAGTGGAGAGAAACAATTATTGTGAGAGATTAGATTAGAGGAGTTTGACGATTGACTGGAGAGAAACAATTATTGTGAGAGATTAGAGGAGTTTGACGATTGACTGGAGAGAAACAATTATTGTGAGAGATTAGAGGAGTTTGACGATTGAGTGGAGAGAAACAATTATTGTGAGAGATTAGAGGAGTTTGACGATTGAGTGGAGAGAAACAATTATTGTGAGAGTTTAGAAGGGATTTCACGATTGAGTGGAGAGATACAATTATTGTGAGAGATTAGATTAGAGGGATTTCACGATTGAGTGGAGAGAGAAAATTATTGTGAGAGATTAGATTAGAGGGATTTCACGACAGAGTGGAGAGAGACAATTATTGTGAGAGATTAGATTAGAGTGATTCGACGATTGAGTGGAGAGAAACAATTATTGTGAGAGATTAGAGGAGTTTTACGATTGACTGGAGAGAAACAATTATTGTGAGAGATTAGAGGAGTTTGACGATTGAGTGGAGAGAAATAATTATTGTGAGAGATTAGATTAGAGGAGTTTGACGATTGAGTGGAGAGAAACAATTATTGTGAGAGATTAGATTAGAGGAGTTTGACGATTGAGTGGAGAGAAACAATTATTGTGAGAGATTAGATTAGAGGAGTTTGACGATTGAGTGGAGAGAAACAATTATTGTGAGAGATTAGATTAGAGGAGTTTGACGATTGACTGGAGAGAAACAATTATTGTGAGAGATTAGAGGAGTTTGACGATTGACTGGAGAGAAACAATTATTGTGAGAGATTAGAGGAGTTTGACGATTGACTGGAGAGAAACAATTATTGTGAAAGATTAGAGGGATTCGACGATTGAGTGGAGAGAAACAATTATTGTGAGACATTAGAGGAGTTTGACGATTGAGTGGAGAGAAACAATTATTGTGAGAGATTAGAGGAGTTTGACGATTGAGTGGAGAGAGACAATTATTGTGAGAGATTAGATTAGAGGAGTTTGACGATTGAGTGGAGAGAAACAATTATTGTGAGAGATTAGAGGAGTTTGACGATTGAGTGGAGAGAAACAATTATTGTGAGAGATTAGATTAGAGGAGTTTGACGATTGAGTGGAGAGAAACAATTATTGTGAGACATTAGATTAGAGGGATTTGACGATTGAGTGGAGAGAAAAAATTATTGTGAGAGATTAGATTAGAGGGATTTAACGATTGAGTGGAGAGAAAAAATTATTGTGAGAGATTAGATTAGAGTAGTTTGACGATTGAGTGGAGAGAAACAATTATTGTGAGAGATTAGAGGAGTTTGACGATTGAGTGGAGAGAAACAATTATTGTGAGAGTTTAGAGGGATTCGACGATTGAGTGGAGAGATACAATTATTGTGAGAGATTAGAGGAGTTTGACGATTGAGTGGAGAGAAACAATTATTGTGAGAGTTTAGAAGGGATTTCACGATTGAGTGGAGAGATACAATTATTGTGAGAGATTAGAGGAGTTTGACGATTGAGTGGAGAGAGACAATTATTGTGAGAGTTTAGAAGGGATTTCACGATTGAGTAGAGAGAAAAAATTATTGTGTGAGGTTGGAGGGATTTGACGATTGAGTGGAGAGTAAAAATTATTGTGAGAGATTAGATTAGAGGGATTTTAACGATTGAGTGGAGAGAAAAAATTATTGTGAGAGATTAGATTAGAGGGATTTGACGATTGAGTGGAGAGAAAAAAAATATTGTGAGAGATTAGATTAGAGGGATTTCACGACAGAGTGGAGAGAGACAATTATTGTGAGAGATTAGATTAGAGGGATTTCACGACAGAGTGGAGAGAGACAATTATTGTGAGAGATTAGATTTGAGGGATTTCACGACAGAGTGGAGAGAGACAATTATTGTGAGAGATTAGATTAGAGTGATTCGACGATTGAGGGGAGAGAAACAATTATTGTGATAGATTAGAGGAGTTTTACGATTGACTGGAGAGAAACAATTATTGTGAGAGATTAGAGGAGTTTGACGATTGAGTGGAGAGAAATAATTATTGTGAGAGATTAGATTAGAGGAGTTTGACGATTGAGTGGAGAGAAACAATTATTGTGAGAGATTAGATTAGAGGAGTTTGACGATTGAGTGGAGAGAAACAATTATTGTGAAAGATTAGATTAGAGGAGTTTGACGATTGAGTGGAGAGAAACAATTATTGTGAGAGATTAGATTAGAGGAGTTTGACGATTGACTGGAGAGAAACAATTATTGTGAGAGATTAGAGGAGTTTGACGATTGACTGGAGAGAAACAATTATTGTGAGAGATTAGAGGAGTTTGACGATTGAGTGGAGAGAAACAATTATTGTGAGAGATTAGAGGAGTTTGACGATTTAGTGGAGAGAGACAATTATTGTGAGAGATTAGATTAGAGGAGTTTGACGATTGAGTGGAGAGAAACAATTATTGTGAGAGATTAGATTAGAGGAGTTTGACGATTGAGTGGAGATAGACAATCATTGTGAGAGATTAGATTAGAGGGATTTGACGATTGAGTGGAGAGAGACAATTATTGTGAGTGATTAGAGGAGTTCGACGATTGAGTGGAGAGAAAAATTATTGTGAGAGATTAGATTTGAGGGATTTGACGATTGAGTGGAGAGAAAAAATTATTGTGAGAGATTAGATTAGAGGGATTTGACGATTGAGTGGAGAGAAAAAATTATTGTGAGAGATTAGAGTAGAGTAGTTTGACGATTGAGTGGAGAGAAACAATTATTGTGAGAGATTAGAGGAGTTTGACGATTGAGTGGAGAGAAACAATTATTGTGAGAGTTTAGAGGGATTCGACGATTGAGTGGAGAGATACAATTATTGTGAGAGATTAGAGGAGTTTGACGATTGAGTGGAGAGAAACAATTATTGTGAGAGTTTAGAAGGGATTTCACGATTGAGTGGAGAGATACAATTATTGTGAGAGATTAGATTAGAGGGATTTCACGACAGAGTGGAGAGAGACAATTATTGTGAGAGATTAGATTAGAGTGATTCGACGATTGAGGGGAGAGAAACAATTATTGTGAGAGATTAGAGGAGTTTTACGATTGACTGGAGAGAAACAATTATTGTGAGAGATTAGAGGAGTTTGACGATTGAGTGGAGAGAAATAATTATTGTGAGAGATTAGATTAGAGGAGTTTGACGATTGAGTGGAGAGAAACAATTATTGTGAGAGATTAGATTAGAGGAGTTTGACGATTGAGTGGAGAGAAACAATTATTGTGAGAGATTAGATTAGAGAGTTTGACGATTGAGTGGAGAGAAACAATTATTGTGAGAGATTAGATTAGAGGAGTTTGACGATTGAGTGGAGAGAAACAATTATTGTGAGAGATTAGATTAGAGGAGTTTGACGATTGAGTGGAGAGAAACAATTATTGTGAGAGATTAGATTAGAGGAGTTTGACGATTGACTGGAGAGAAACAATTATTGTGAGAGATTAGAGGAGTTTGACGATTGACTGGAGAGAAACAATTATTGTGAGAGATTAGAGGAGTTTGACGATTGAGTGGAGAGAAACAATTATTGTGAGAGATTAGAGTGATTCGACGATTGAGGGGAGAGAAACAATTATTGTGAGAGATTAGAGGAGTTTTACGATTGACTGGAGAGAAACAATTATTGTGAGAGATTAGAGGAGATTGACGATTGAGTGGAGAGAAATAATTATTGTGAGAGATTAGATTAGAGGAGTTTGACGATTGAGTGGAGAGAAACAATTATTGTGAGAGATTAGATTAGAGGAGTTTGACGATTGAGTGGAGAGAAACAATTATTGTGAGAGATTAGATTAGAGGAGTTTGACGATTGAGTGGAGAGAAACAATTATTGTGAGAGATTAGATTAGAGGAGTTTGACGATTGAGTGGAGAGAAACAATTATTGTGAGAGATTAGATTAGAGGAGTTTGACGATTGAGTGGAGAGAAACAATTATTGTGAGAGATTAGATTAGAGGAGTTTGACGATTGAGTGGAGAGAAACAATTATTGTGAGAGATTAGAGGGAGTTTGACGATTGAGTGGAGAGAAACAATTATTGTGAGAGATTAGAGGAGTTTGACGATTGAGTGGAGAGAAACAATTATTGTGAGAGATTAGAGGAGTTTGACGATTGAGTGGAGAGAGACAATTATTGTGAGAGATTAGATTAGAGGAGTTTGACGATTGAGTGGAGAGAAACAATTATTGTGAGAGATTAGATTAGAGGAGTTTGACGATTGAGTGGAGATAGAACAATTATTGTGAGAGATTAGATTAGAGGGATTGACGATTGAGTGGAGAGAGACAATTATTGTGAGTGATTAGAGGAGTTGACGATTGAGTGGAGAGAAAAAATTATTGTGAGAGATTAGATTAGAGGGATTTGACGATTGAGTGGAGAGAAAAATTATTGTGAGAGATTAGATTAGAGGGATTTGACGATTGAGTGGAGAGAAAAATTATTGTGAGAGATTAGAGTAGAGAGTAGTTTGACGATTGAGTGGAGAGAAACAATTATTGTGAGAGATTAGAGGAGTTTGACGATTGAGTGGAGAGAAACAATTATTGTGAGAGATTAGATTAGAGGAGTTTGACGATTGAGTGGAGAGAAACAATTATTGTGAGAGATTAGATTAGAGGAGTTTGACGATTGAGTGGAGAGAAACAATTATTGTGAGAGATTAGAGGAGTTTGACGATTGAGTGGAGAGAAACAATTATTGTGAGAGATTAGAGGAGTTTGACGATTGAGTGGAGAGAAACAATTATTGTGAGAGATTAGAGGAGTTTGACGATTGAGTGGAGAGAAACAATTATTGTGAGAGTTAGAAGGGATTTCACGATTGAGTGGAGAGATACAATTATTGTGAGAGATTAGATTAGAGGGATTTCACGACAGAGTGGAGAGAGACAATTATTGTGAGAGATTAGATTAGAGTGATTCGACGATTGAGTGGAGAGAAACAATTATTGTGAGAGATTAGAGGAGTTTTACGATTGACTGGAGAGAAACAATTATTGTGAGAGATTAGAGGAGTTTGACGATTGAGTGGAGAGAAAAATTATTGTGAGAGATTAGATTAGAGGAGTTTGACGATTGAGTGGAGAGAAACAATTATTGTGAGAGATTAGATTAGAGGAGTTTGACGATTGAGTGGAGAGAAACAATTATTGTGAGAGATTAGATTAGAGGAGTTTGACGATTGAGTGGAGAGAAACAATTATTGTGAGAGATTAGATTAGAGGAGTTTGACGATTGAGTGGAGAGAAACAATTATTGTGAGAGATTAGATTAGAGGAGTTTGACGATTGAGTGGAGAGAAACAATTATTGTGAGAGATTAGATTAGAGGAGTTTGACGATTGACTGGAGAAAAACAATTATTGTGAGAGATTAGAGGAGTTTGACGATTGACTGGAGAGAAACAATTATTGTGAGAGATTAGAGGAGTTTGACGATTGAGTGGAGAGAAACAATTATTGTGAGAGATTAGAGGAGTTTGACGATTTAGTGGAGAGAGACAATTATTGTGAGAGATTAGATTAGAGGAGTTTGACGATTGAGTGGAGAGAAACAATTATTGTGAGAGATTAGATTAGAGGAGTTTGACGATTGAGTGGAGATAGACAATCATTGTGAGAGATTAGATTAGAGGGATTTGACGATTGAGTGGAGAGAGACAATTATTGTGAGTGATTAGAGGAGTTCGACGATTGAGTGGAGAGAAAAAATTATTGTGAGAGATTAGATTAGAGGGATTTGACGATTGAGTGGAGAGAAAAAAATTATTGTGAGAGATTAGATTAGAGGGATTTGACGATTGAGTGGAGAGAAAAATTATTGTGAGAGATTAGAGTAGAGTAGTTTGACGATTGAGTGGAGAGAAACAATTATTGTGAGAGATTAGAGGAGTTTGACGATTGAGTGGAGAGAAACAATTATTGTGAGAGTTTAGAGGGATTCGACGATTGAGTGGAGAGATACAATTATTGTGAGAGATTAGAGGAGTTTGACGATTGAGTGGAGAGAAACAATTATTGTGAGAGTTTAGAAGGGATTTCACGATTGAGTGGAGAGATACAATTATTGTGAGAGATTAGATTAGAGGATTTCACGACAGAGTGGAGAGAGACAATTATTGTGAGAGATTAGATTAGAGTGATTCGACGATTGAGGGGAGAGAAACAATTATTGTGAGAGATTAGAGGAGTTTTACGATTGACTGGAGAGAAACAATTATTGTGAGAGATTAGAGAGTTTGACGATTGAGTGGAGAGAAATAATTATTGTGAGAGATTAGATTAGAGGAGTTTGACGATTGAGTGGAGAGAAACAATTATTGTGAGAGATTAGATTAGAGGAGTTTGACGATTGAGTGGAGAGAAACAATTATTGTGAGAGATTAGATTAGAGGAGTTTGACGATTGAGTGGAGAGAAACAATTATTGTGAGAGATTAGATTAGAGGAGTTTGACGATTGAGTGGAGAGAAACAATTATTGTGAGAGATTAGAGGAGTTTGACGATTGACTGGAGAGAAACAATTATTGTGAGAGATTAGAAGGATTTCACGATTGAGTGGAGAGAACAATTATTGTGAGAGATTAGAGGAGTTTGACGATTGAGTGGAGAGAAACAATTATTGTGAGAGATTAGAAGGATTTGACGATTGAGTGGAGAGAAACAATTATTGTGAGAGATTAGAGGAGTTTGACGATTAGTGAGAGAGACAATTATTGTGAGAGATTAGATTAGAGAGTTTGACGATTGAGTGAGAGAACAATTATTGTGAGAGATTAGAGGAGTTTGACGATTGAGTGGAGAGACAATTATTGTGAGAGATTAGATTAGAGGATTTGACGATTGAATGGAGAGAGACAATTATTGTGAGTGATTAGAGGAGTTTGACGATTGAGTGGAGAGAAAAATTATTGTGAGAGATTAGATTAGAGGAGTTTGACGATTGAGTGGAGAGAACAATTATTGTGAGAGATTAGATTAGAGGAGTTTGACGATTGAGTGGAGAGAAACAATTATTGTGAAGATTAGATTAGAGGAGTTTGACGATTGAGTGGAGAGAAACAATTATTGTGAAGATTAGATTAGAGGAGTTTGACGATTGAGTGGAGAGAAACAATTATTGTGAGAGATTAGAGGAGTTGACGATTGAGTGGAGAGAAACATTATTGTGAGAGATTAGAGGAGTTTGACGATTGAGTGGAGAGAAACAATTATTGTGAGAGATTAGAGAGTTTGACGATTGAGTGGAGAGAGACAATTATTGTGAGAGATTAGATTAGAGGAGTTTGACGATTGAGTGGAGAGAAACAATTATTGTGAGAGATTAGATTAGAGAGTGACGATTGAGTGGAGAGAAGACAATTATTGTGAGAGATTAGATTAGAGGGATTTGACGATTGAGTGGAGAGAGACAATTATTGTGATGATTAGAGGGATTTGACGATTGAGTGGAGAGAAAAAATTATTGTGAGAGATTAGATTAGAGGGATTTGACGATTGAGTGGAGAGAAAAAATTATTGTGAGAGATTAGATTAGAGGATTTGACGATTGAGTGGAGAGAAAAAATTATTGTGAGAGATTAGATTAGAGTAGGTTTGACGATTGAGTGGAGAGAAACATTATTGTGAGAGATTAGAGAGAGTTTGACGATTGAGTGGAGAGAAACAATTATTGTGAGAGATTAGAGGGATTTGACGATTGAGTGGAGAGATACAATTATTGTGAGAGATTAGAGGAGTTTGACGATTGAGTGGAGAGAAACAATTTTGTGAGAGATTAGAGGGATTTCACGATTGAGTGGAGAGAGACAATTATTGTGAGAGATTAGATTAGAGGGATTTCACGACAGAGTGGAGAGAGACAATTATTGTGAGAGATTAGATTAGAGTGATTCGACGATTGAGTGGAGAGAAACAATTATTGTGAGAGATTAGAGGAGTTTTACGATTGAGTGGAGAGAAACAATTATTGTGAGAGATTAGAGAAGTTTGACGATTGAGTGGAGAGAACAATTATTGTGAGAGATTAGATTAGAGGAGTTTGACGATTGAGTGGAGAGAAACAATTATTGTGAGAGATTAGATTAGAGGAGTTTGACGATTGAGTGGAGAGAAACAATTATTGTGAGAGATTAGATAGAGGATTTGACGATTGAGTGGAGAGAAACAATTATTGTGAGAGATTAGATTAGAGGGAGTTTGACGATTGAGTGGAGAGAAACAATTATTGTGAGAGATTAGAGGGAGTTTGACGATTGAGTGGAGAGAAACAATTATTGTGAGAGATTAGAAAGGATTTGACGATTGAGTGAGAGAAACAATTATTGTGGAGAGATTAGAGGGTTTGACGATTGAGTGGAGAGAAACAATTATTGTGAGAGATTAGAAGGGATTTGACGATTGAGTGGAGAGATACAATTATTGTGAGAGATTAGAGGAGTTTGACGATTGAGTGGAGAGAGACAATTATTGTGAGAGATTAGATTAGAGGAGTTTTGACGATTGAGTGGAGAGAACAATTATTGTGAGAGATTAGATTAGAGGAGTTTGACGATTGAGTAGAGAGAGACAATTATTGTGAGAGATTAGATTAGAGGGATTTGACGATTGAGTGGAGAGAGACAATTATTGTGAGTGATTAGAGGAGTTTGACGATTGAGTGGAGAGAAACAATTATTGTGAGAGATTAGATTAGGATTGAGACGATTGAGTGGAGAGAAACAATTATTGTGAGAGATTAGATTAGAGGAGTTTGACGATTGAGTGGAGAGAAACAATTATTGTGAGAGATTAGATTAGAGGATTTTGACGATTGAGTGGAGAGAAACAATTATTGTGAGAGATTAGATTAGAGGAGTTTGACGATTGAGTGGAGAGAAACAATTATTGTGAGAGATTAGAGGATTTGACGATTGACTGGAGAGAAACAATTATTGTGAGAGATTAGAGGAGTTTGACGATTGAGTGGAGAGAAACAATTATTGTGAGAGATTAGAGGAGTTTGACGATTGAGTGGAGAGAAACAATTATTGTGAGAGATTAGATGGAGTTTGACGATTGAGTGGAGAGAAACAATTATTGTGAGAGATTAGATTAGAGGAGTTTGACGATTGAGTGGAGAGAGACAACATTGTGAGAGATTAGATTAGAGGGATTTGACGATTGAGTGGAGAGAGACAATTATTGTGAGTGATTAGAGGAGTTTGACGATTGAGTGGAGAGAAAAAATTATTGTGAGAGATTAGATTAGAGGGATTTGACGATTGAGTGGAGAGAAAAATTATTGTGAGAGATTAGATTAGAGGGATTTGACGATTGAGTGGAGAGAAAAAATTATTGTGAGATTAGAGTAGAGTATTTGACGATTGAGTGGAGAGAAACAATTATTGTGAGAGATTAGAGGAGTTTGACGATTGAGTGGAGAGAAACAATTATTGTGAGAGTTTAGAGGGATTCGACGATTGAGTGGAGAGATACAATTATTGTGAGAGATTAGAGGAGTTTGACGATTGAGTGGAGAGAAACAATTATTGTGAGAGATTAGAAGGGATTTCACGATTGAGTGGAGAGAAACAATTATTGTGAGAGATTAGATTAGAGGGTTTCACGATTGAGTGGAGAGAGACAATTATTGTGAGAGATTAGATTAGAGGGATTCGACGATTGAGTGGAGAGAAACAATTATTGTGAGAGATTAGAGGAGTTTTACGATTGACTGGAGAGAAACAATTATTGTGAGAGATTAGAGGAGTTTGACGATTGAGTGGAGAGAAATAATTATTGTGAGAGATTAGATTAGAGGAGTTTGACGATTGAGTGGAGAGAAACAATTATTGTGAGAGATTAGATTAGAGGAGTTTGACGATTGAGTGGAGAGAAACAATTATTGTGAGAGATTAGATTAGAGGATTTGACGATTGAGTGGAGAGAAACAATTATTGTGAGAGATTAAATTAGAGAGTTTGACGATTGAGTGGAGAGAAACAATTATTGTGAGAGATTAGATTAGAGGAGTTTGACGATTGAGTGGAGAGAAACAATTATTGTGAGAGATTAGATTAGAGAGTTTGACGATTGACTGGAGAAAACAATTATTGTGAGAGATTAGAGGAGTTTGACGATTGAGTGGAGAGAACAATTATTGTGAGAGATTAGAGGAGTTTGACGATTGAGTGGAGAGAAACAATTATTGTGAGAGATTAGAGTGATTCGACGATTGAGGGAGAGAAACAATTATTGTGAGAGATTAGAGAGTTTTACGATTGACTGGAGAGAAACAATTATTGTGAGAGATTAGAGGAGTTTGACGATTGAGTGGAGAGAAATAATTATTGTGAGAGATTAGATTAGAGGAGTTTGACGATTGAGTGGAGAGAAACAATTATTGTGAGAGATTAGATTAGAGGAGTTTGACGATTGAGTGGAGAGAAACAATTATTGTGAGAGATTAGATTAGAGGAGTTTGACGATTGAGTGGAGAGAAACAATTATTGTGAGAGTTAGATTAGAGGAGTTTGACGATTGAGTGGAGAGAAACAATTATTGTGAGAGATTAGATTAGAGGAGTTTGACGATTGAGTGGAGAGAAACAATTATTGTGAGAGATTAGATTAGAGAGTTTGACGATTGAGTGGAGAAAACAATTATTGTGAGAGATTAGAGGAGTTTGACGATTGAGCTGGAGAGAAACAATTATTGTGAGAGATTAGAGGAGTTTGACGATTGAGTGGAGAGAAACAATTATTGTGAGAGATTAGAGGAGTTTGTCGATTGAGTGGAGAGAAACAATTATTGTGAGAGATTAGATTAGAGGAGTTTGACGATTGAGTGGAGAGAACAATTATTGTGAGAGATTAGATTAGAAAAGTTTGACGATTGAGTGGAGAGAGACAATCATTGTGAGAGATTAGATTAGAGGGATTTGACGATTGAGTGGAGAGAGACAATTATTGTGAGAGATTAGAGGATTTCGACGATTGAGTGGAGAGAAAAAATTATTGTGAGAGATTAGATTAGAGGGATTTGACGATTGAGTGGAGAGAAAAAATTATTGTGAGAGATTAGATTAGAGGGATTTGACGATTGAGTGGAGAGAAAAATTATTGTGAGAGATTAGTAGAGTAGTTTGACGATTGAGTGGAGAGAAACAATTATTGTGAGAGATTAGAGGAGTTTGACGATTGAGTGGAGAGAACAATTATTGTGAGAGATTAGATTAGAGGAGTTTGACGATTGAGTGGAGAGAAACAATTATTGTGAGAGATTAGATTAGAGGATTTGACGATTGAGTGGAGAGAAACAATTATTGTGAGAGATTAGAGGAGTTTGACGATTGAGTGGAGAGAAACAATTATTGTGAGAGATTAGAGGAGTTTGACGATTGAGTGGAGAGAAACAATTATTGTGAGAGATTAGAGGAGTTTGACGATTGAGTGGAGAGAAACAATTATTGTGAGAGTTTAGAAGGGTTTCACGATTGAGTGGAGAGATACAATTATTGTGAGAGATTAGATTAGAGTGATTCGACGATTGAGTGAGAGAAACAATTATTGTGAGAGATTAGAGGATTTTTACGATTGAGTGGAGAGAAACAATTATTGTGAGAGATTAGAGGAGTTTGACGATTGAGTGGAGAGAAACAATTATTGTGAGAGATTAGATTAGAGGAGTTTGACGATTGAGTGGAGAGAAACAATTATTGTGAGAGATTAGATTAGAGGAGTTTGACGATTGAGTGGAGAGAAACAATTATTGTGAGAGATTAGATTAGAGGAGTTTGACGATTGAGTGGAGAGAAACAATTATTGTGAGAGATTAGATTAGAGGAGTTTGACGATTGAGTGGAGAGAAACAATTATTGTGAGAGATTAGATTAGAGGAGTTTGACGATTGAGTGGAGAGAAACAATTATTGTGAGAGATTAGATTAGAGAGTTTGACGATTGAGTGGAGAGAAACAATTATTGTGAGAGATTAGAGGAGTTTGACGATTGAGTGGAGAGAAACAATTATTGTGAGAGATTAGAGGAGTTTGACGATTGAGTGGAGAGAAACAATTATTGTGAGAGATTAGAGGAGTTTGACGATTGAGTGGAGAGAGACAATTATTGTGAGAGATTAGATTAGAGGAGTTTGACGATTGAGTGGAGAGAAACAATTATTGTGAGAGATTAGATTAGAGGAGTTTGACGATTGAGTGGAGAGAGACAATTATTGTGAGAGATTAGATTAGAGGGATTTGACGATTGAGTGGAGAGAAACAATTATTGTGAGAGATTAGATTAGAGGAGTTCGACGATTGAGTGGAGAGAACAAATTATTGTGAGAGATTAGATTAGAGGGATTTGACGATTGAGTGGAGAGAAACAATTATTGTGAGAGATTAGATTAGAGGGATTTGACGATTGAGTGGAGAGAAAAATTATTGTGAGAGATTAGAGGAGTAGTTTGACGATTGAGTGGAGAGAAAACAATTATTGTGAGAGATTAGAGGAGTTTGACGATTGAGTGGAGAGAAACAATTATTGTGAGAGTTTAGAGGATTTCACGATTGAGTGGAGAGATACAATTATTGTGAGAGATTAGATTAGAGGATTTCACGACAGAGTGGAGAGAGACAATTATTGTGAGAGATTAGATTAGAGTGATTCGACGATTGAGTGGAGAGAAACAATTATTGTGAGAGATTAGAGGAGTTTTACGATTGACTGGAGAGAAACAATTATTGTGAGAGATTAGAGAAGTTTGACGATTGAGTGGAGAGAAACAATTATTGTGAGAGATTAGATTAGAGGAGTTTGACGATTGAGTGGAGAGAAACAATTATTGTGAGAGATTAGATTAGAGGAGTTTGACGATTGAGTGGAGAGAAACAATTATTGTGAGAGATTAGATTAGAGGAGTTTGACGATTGAGTGGAGAGAAACAATTATTGTGAGAGATTAGATTAGAGGAGTTTGACGATTGACTGGAGAGAAACAATTATTGTGAGAGATTAGAGGAGTTTGACGATTGACTGGAGAGAAACAATTATTGTGAGAGATTAGAGGAGTTTGACGATTGACTGGAGAGAAACAATTATTGTGAAAGATTAGAGGGTTTCGACGATTGAGTGGAGAGAAACAATTATTGTGAGACATTAGAGGAGTTTGACGATTGAGTGGAGAGAAACAATTATTGTGAGAGATTAGAGGAGTTTGACGATTTAGTGGAGAGAGACAATTATTGTGAGAGATTAGATTAGAGGAGTTTGACGATTGAGTGGAGAGAAACAATTATTGTGAGAGATTAGATTAGAGGAGTTTGACGATTGAGTAGAGATAGACAATCATTGTGAGAGATTAGATTAGAGGGATTTGACGATTGAGTGGAGAGAGACAATTATTGTGAGTGATTAGAGGAGTTCGACGATTGAGTGGAGAGAAAAAATTATTGTGAGAGATTAATTAGAGGGATTTGACGATTGAGTGGAGAGAAAAAATTATTGTGAGAGATTAGATTAGAGGGATTTGACGATTGAGTGGAGAGAAAAAATTATTGTGGAGATTAGATTAGAGTAGTTTGACGATTGAGTGGAGAGAAACAATTATTGTGAGAGATTAGAGGAGTTTGACGATTGACTGGAGAGAAACAATTATTGTGAGAGATTAGAGGAGTTCGACGATTGACTGGAGAGAAACAATTATTGTGAGAGATTAGAGAAGTTTGACGATTGAGTGGAGAGAAACAATTATTGTGAGAGATTAGATTAGAGGAGTTTGACGATTGAGTGGAGAGAAACAATTATTGTGAGAGATTAGATTAGAGGATTTTACGATTGAGTGGAGAGAAACAATTATTGTGAGAGATTAGATTAGAGGAGTTTGACGATTGACTGGAGAGAAACAATTATTGTGAGATATTAGGGGAGTTCGACGATTGACTGGAGAGAAACAATTATTGTGAGAGATTAGAGAAGTTTGACGATTGAGTGGAAAGAGACAATTATTGTGAGAGATTAGAGGGATTTGACGACTGAGTGGAGAGAAACAATTATTGTGTGAGATTAGAGGGATTTGACGATTGAGTGGAGAGAAACAATTATTGTGTGAGATTAGATTAGAGGGATTTGACGATTGAGTGAGAGAGACAATTATTGTGTGAGATTAGAAGGATTTGACGATTGAGTGGAGAGAGACAATTATTGTGATAGATTAGATTAGAGGATTTGACGACTGAGTGGAGGCAGAAAATTATTGTGAGAGATTAGATTAGAAGGATTTCACGACAGAGTGGAGAGAGACAATTATTGTGAGAGATTAGATTAGAGGGATTTCACGACAGAGTGGAGAGAGACAATTATTGTGAGAGATTAGATTAGAGGAATTTGACGACTGAGTGGAGGGAGACAATTATTGTGAGAGATTAGATTAGAGGGATTTCACGACAAAGTTGAGAGAGAGAATTATTGTGAGAGATTAGATTAGAGGAATTTGACGACTGAGTGGAGAGAGACAATTATTGTGAGAGATTATACGGATTGGACGATTGAGTGGAAAGAAACAATTATTGTGTGAGATTAGATGGATTTGACCACTGAGTGGAGTGAGACAATTATTGTGTCAGATTAGATTAGATGGATTTAACGATTGAGTGGAGAGAAACAATTATTGTGTGTGATTAGAGAGATTTGACGATTGAGTGGAGAGAACAATTATTGTATGAGATTAGAGGGATTGACGATTGAGTGGAGAGAGACATTTATTGTGAGAGATTAGAGGGATTTGACGACTGAGTGGAGAGAAACAATTATTGTGTTAGTTTAGAGAGATTTGACGATTGAGTGGAGAGAAACAATTATTGTGTGAGATTAGAGGGATTTGACGATTGAGTGGAGAGAAACAATTATTATGAGAGATTAGATTAGAGGAATTTCACGACAGAGTAGAGAGAGACAATTATTGTGAGAGATTAGATTAGAGGGATTTCACGACAGAGTGGAGAGAGACATTTATTGTGAGAGATTAGATTAGAGGGATTTGACGATTGAGTGGAGAGAAACATTGTTGTGAGAAATTAGAGGGATTTGACGATTGAGTGGAGAGAAACAATCAATGTGTGAGATTAGGCGCATGAACAAGCTTGTGATAGGATGCATCCTTGTCTTACTCCTCTTTTTATATCAATGGGTGTAGAGAACTCTTTGTTATATTTTTATTGCTGTTTGCTCCATATAGATTGCATATTAGTCGTATATCCATGTCATCTAGATGTATCTCTTTAGGCATTCTAAATTGTTTGTGGTGTACTCTATCAAAAGCTTTGGTGTAGTCTATGAAGCAGGCATATAGTGATTGTGTGAGATTAGATTAGAGGGATTTGACGACAGAGTGGAGAGAAACAATGATTGTGTGAGATTAGAGATATTTCACGACAGAGTGGAGAGAGACAATTATTGTGAGAGATTAGATTACAGGGATTTCACGACAGAGTGGAGAGAGACAATTATTGTGAGAGATTAGATTAGAGGGATTTCACGACAGAGTGGAGAGAGACAATTATTGTGAGAGATTAGATTAGAGGGATTTCACGATTGAGTGGAGAGAAAATTATTGTGAGAGATTAGATTAGAGGGATTTCACGACAGAGTGGAGAGAGACAATTATTGTGAGAGATTAGATTAGAGTGATTCGATGATTGAGTGGAGAGAAACAATTATTGTGAGAGATTAGAGGAGTTTTACGATTGACTGGAGAGAAACAATTATTGTGAGAGTTTAGAGGAGTTCGACGATTGAGTGGAGAGATACAATTATTGTGAGAGATTAGAGGAGTTTGACGATTGAGTGGAGAGAAACAATTATTGTGAGAGTTTAGAAGGGATTTCACGATTGAGTGGAGAGATACAATTATTGTGAGAGATTAGGAGTTTGACGATTGAGTGGAGAGAGACAATTATTGTGAGAGTTAGAAGGGATTTCACGATTGAGTAGAGAGAAAAAATTATTGTGTGAGGTTGGAGGGATTTGACGATTGAGTGGAGAGTAAAAATTATTGTGAGAGATTAGATTAGAGGGATTTTAACGATTGAGTGGAGAGAAAAAAAATTATTGTGAGAGATTAGATTAGAGGATTTGACGATTGAGTGGAGAGAAAAAAAATTATTGTGAGAGATTAGATTAGAGGATTTTCACGACAGAGTGGAGAGAAACAATTATTGTGAGAGATTAGATTAGAGGGATTTCACGATTGAGTGGAGAGAGACAATTATTGTGAGAGATTAGATTAGAGGGATTTGACGACAGAGTGGAGAGAGACAATTATTGTGAGAGATTAGATTAGAGTGATTCGACGATTGAGGGGAGAGAAACAATTATTGTGAGAGATTAGAGGAGTTTTACGATTGACTGGAGAGAAACAATTATTGTGAGAGATTAGAGGAGTTTGACGATTGAGTGGAGAGAAATAATTATTGTGAGAGATTAGATTAGAGGAGTTTGACGATTGAGTGGAGAGAAACAATTATTGTGAGAGATTAGATTAGAGGAGTTTGACGATTGAGTGGAGAGAAACAATTATTGTGAGAGATTAGATTAGAGAGTTTGACGATTGAGTGGAGAGAAACAATTATTGTGAGAGATTAGATTAGAGGAGTTTGACGATTGACTGGAGAGAAACAATTATTGTGAGAGATTAGAGGAGTTTGACGATTGAGTGGAGAGAAACAATTATTGTGAGAGATTAGAGGAGTTTGACGATTGAGTGGAGAGAACAATTATTGTGAAAGATTAGAGGATTCGACGATTGAGTGGAGAGAAACAATTATTGTGAGAGATTAGAGGAGTTTGACGATTGAGTGGAGAGAAACAATTATTGTGAGAGATTAGATGAGTTTGACGATTGAGTGGAGAGAGACAATTATTGTGAGAGATTAGATTAGAGGAGTTTGACGATTGAGTGGAGAGAAACAATTATTGTGAGAGATTAGATTAGAGGATTTGACGATTGAGTGGAGAGAGACAATTATTGTGAGAGATTAGATTAGAGGGATTTGACGATTGAGTGGAGAGAAAAAATATTTTGTGAGAGATTAGATTAGAGTAGTTTGACGATTGAGTGGAGAGAAACAATTATTGTGAGAGATTAGAGGAGTTTGACGATTGAGTGGAGAGAAACAATTATTGTGAGAGTTTAGAGGGATTCGACGATTGAGTGGAGAGATACAATTATTGTGAGAGATTAGAGGAGTTTGACGATTGAGTGGAGAGAAACAATTATTGTGAGAGTTTAGAAGGGATTTCACGATTGAGTGGAGAGAAACAATTATTGTGAGAGATTAGATTAGAGGGATTTCACGACAGAGTGGAGAGAGACAATTATTGTGAGAGATTAGATTAGAGTGATTCGACGATTGAGGGGAGAGAAACAATTATTGTGAGAGATTAGAGGAGTTTTACGATTGACTGGAGAGAAACAATTATTGTGAGAGATTAGAGGATTTGACGATTGAGTGGAGAGAAATATTATTGTGAGAGATTAGATTAGAGGAGTTTGACGATTGAGTGGAGAGAAACAATTATTGTGAGAGATTAGATTAGAGGAGTTTGACGATTGAGTGGAGAGAAACAATTATTGTGAGAGATTAGATTAGAGGATTTGACGATTGAGTGGAGAGAAACAATTATTGTGAGAGATTAGATTAGAGGAGTTTGACGATTGAGTGGAGAGAAACAATTATTGTGAGAGATTAGAGGAGTTTGACGATTGACTGGAGAGAAACAATTATTGTGAGAGATTAGAGGAATTTGACGATTGACTGGAGAGAAACAATTATTGTGAGAGATTAGAGGGATTCGACGATTGAGTGGAGAGAAACAATTATTGTGAGAGATTAGAGGAGTTTGACGATTGAGTGGAGAGAAACAATTATTGTGAGAGATTAGAGGAGTTTGACGATTGAGTGGAGAGAAACAATTATTGTGAGAGATTAGATTAGAGGAGTTTGACGATTGAGTAGAGATAGACAATCATTGTGAGAGATTAGATTAGAGGATTTGACGATTGAGTGGAGAGAAACAATTATTGTGAGTGATTAGAGGAGTTTGACGATTGAGTGGAGAGAAAAAATTATTGTGAGAGATTAGATTAGAGGGATTTGACGATTGAGTGGAGAGAAAAATTATTGTGAGAGATTAGATTAGAGGAGTTTGACGATTGAGTGGAGAGAAACAATTATTGTGAGAGATTAGAGGAGTTTGACGATTGAGTGGAGAGAAACAATTATTGTGAGAGATTAGAGGAGTTTGACGATTGACTGGAGAGAACAATTATTGTAAAAGATTAGAGGGATTCGACGATTGAGTGGAGAGAAACAATTATTGTGAGAGATTAGAGGAGTTTGACGATTGAGTGGAGAGAAACAATTATTGTGAGAGATTAGAGGAGTTGACGATTGAGTGGAGAGAGACAATTATTGTGAGAGATTAGATTAGAGGAGTTTGACGATTGAGTGGAGAGAAACAATTATTGTGAGAGATTAGATTAGAGGAGTTTGACGATTGAGTGGAGAGAGACAATTATTGTGAGAGATTAGATTAGAGGGATTTGACGATTGAGTGGAGAGAGACAATTATTGTGAGTGATTAGAGGATTTCGACGATTGAGTGGAGAGAAAAATTATTGTGAGAGATTAGATTAGAGGGATTTGACGATTGAGTGGAGAGAAAAAATTATTGTGAGAGATTAGATTAGAGGGATTTGACGATTGAGTGGAGAGAAAAAATTATTGTGAGAGATTAGATTAGAGTAGTTTGACGATTGAGTGGAGAGAAACAATTATTGTGAGAGATTAGAGAGTTTGACGATTGAGTGGAGAGAAACAATTATTGTGAGAGTTTAGAGGGATTCGACGATTGAGTGGAGAGAAACAATTATTGTGAGAGATTAGAGGAGTTTGACGATTGAGTGGAGAGAAACAATGATTGTGAGAGATTAGAAGGGTTTCACGATTGAGTGGAGAGATACAATTATTGTGAGAGATTAGATTAGAGGGATTTCACGACAGAGTGGAGAGAGACAATTATTGTGAGAGATTAGATTAGAGTTTTCGACGATTGAGTGGAGAGAAACAATTATTGTGAGAGATTAGAGGAGTTTTACGATTGAGTGGAGAGAAACAATTATTGTGAGAGATTAGAGGAGTTTGACGATTGAGTGGAGAGAAACAATTATTGTGAGAGATTAGATTAGAGGAGTTGACGATTGAGTGGAGAGAAACAATTATTGTGAGAGATTAGATTAGAGGAGTTTGACGATTGAGTGGAGAGAAACAATTATTGTGAGAGATTAGATTAGAGGATTTGACGATTGAGTGGAGAGAAACAATTATTGTGAGAGATTAGATTAGAGGAGTTTGACGATTGAGTGGAGAGAAACAATTATTGTGAGAGATTAGAGGAGTTTGACGATTGAGTGGAGAGAAACAATTATTGTGAGAGATTAGAGGAGTTTGACGATTGACTGGAGAGAAACAATTATTGTGAAAGATTAGAGGGTTCGACGATTGAGTGGAGAGAAACAATTATTGTGAGAGATTAGAGGAGTTTGACGATTGAGTGGAGAGAAACAATTATTGTGAGAGATTAGAGGAGTTTGACGATTTAGTGGAGAGAGACAATTATTGTGAGAGATTAGATTAGAGGAGTTTGACGATTGAGTGGAGAGAAAAATTATTGTGAGAGATTAGATTAGAGGATTTGACGATTGAGTGGAGAGAAAAATTATTGTGAGAGATTAGATTAGAGGGATTTGACGATTGAGTGGAGAGAAAATTTATTGTGAGAGATTAGATTAGAGTAGTTTGACGATTGAGTGGAGAGAAACAATTATTGTGAGAGATTAGAGGAGTTTGACGATTGAGTGGAGAGAAACAATTATTGTGAGAGATTAGAGGAGTTCGACGATTGAGTGGAGAGAAACAATTATTGTGAGAGATTATTAGAGGAGTTTGACGATTGAGTGGAGAGAAACAATTATTGTGAGAGATTAGATTAGAGGAGTTTGACGATTGAGTGGAGAGAAACAATTATTGTGAGAGATTAGATTAGAGGAGTTTTACGATTGAGTGGAGAGAAACAATTATTGTGAGAGATTAGATTAGAGGAGTTTGACGATTGAGTGGAGAGAAACAATTATTGTGAGAGATTAGATTAGAGGAGTTTGACGATTGAGTGGAGAGAAACAATTATTGTGAGAGATTAGACGGATTGGACGATTGAGTGGAGAAAGAAACAATTATTGTGAGAGATTAGATGGATTTGACGATTGAGTGGAGAGAAACAATTATTGTGTCAGATTAGATTAGAGGATTTGACGATTGAGTGGAGAGAAACAATTATTGTGAGAGATTAGAGAGATTTGACGATTGAGTGGAGAGAAACAATTATTGTGAGAGATTAGAGGGATTTGACGATTGAGTGGAGAGAGACAATTATTGTGAGAGATTAGAGGATTTGACGACTGAGTGGAGAGAAACAATTATTGTGTTAGTTTAGAGAGATTTGACGATTGAGTGGAGAGAAACAATTATTGTGTGAGATTAGAGGATTTGACGATTGAGTGGAGAGAACAATTATTATGAGAGATTAGATTAGAGGAATTTCACGACAGAGTGGAGAGAGACAATTATTGTGAGAGATTAGATTAGAGGGATTTCACGACAGAGTGGAGAGAGACATTTATTGTGAGAGATTAGATTAGAGGATTTGACGATTGAGTGGAGAGACATTTGTTGTGAGAAATTAGAGGGATTTGACGATTGAGTGGAGAGAAACAATCATGTGTGAGATTAGACGCAATGAACAAGCTTGGTGATAGGATGCATCCTTGTTTACTCCTCTTTTTATCAATGGTGTAGAGAACTCTTTGTTATATTTTATTATTGCTGTTTGCTCCCAGTATAGATTGCATATTAGTCGTATTCCATGTCATCTAGATGTATCTCTTAGGCATTCTATAAGTTGTTTGTGGTTACTCTATCAAAAGCTTTGTGTAGTCTATGAAGCAGCATATAGTGATTGTGTGAGATTAGATTAGAGGTTTGACGACAGAGTGGAGAGAAACAATGATTGTGTGAGATTAGAGATATTTCACGACAGAGTGGAGAGAGACAATTATTGTGAGAGATTAGATTAGAGGGATTTCACGACAGAGTGGAGAGAGACAATTATTGTGAGAGATTAGATTAGAGGGTTTCACGACAGAGTGGAGAGAGACAATTATTGTGAGAGATTAGATTAGAGGGATTTCACGATTGAGTGGAGAGAGAAATTATTGTGAGAGATTAGATTAGAGGGATTTCACGACAGAGTGGAGAGAGACAATTATTGTGAGAGATTAGATTAGAGTGATTCGATGATTGAGTGGAGAGAAACAATTATTGTGAGAGATTAGAGGAGTTTTACGATTGACTGGAGAGAAACAATTATTGTGAGAGATTAGAGGATTTGACGATTGAGTGGAGAGATACAATTATTGTGAGAGATTAGAGGAGTTTGACGATTGAGTGGAGAGAAACAATTATTGTGAGAGTTTAGAAGGGATTTCACGATTGAGTGGAGAGATACAATTATTGTGAGAGATTAGAGGAGTTTGACGATTGAGTGGAGAGAGACAATTATTGTGAGAGTTTAGAAGGGATTTCACGATTGAGTAGAGAGAAAAAATTATTGTGAGAGATTGGAGGGATTTGACGATTGAGTGGAGAGTAAAAATTATTGTGAGAGATTAGATTAGAGGGATTTTACGATTGAGTGGAGAGAAAAATTATTGTGAGAGATTAGATTAGAGGGATTTGACGATTGAGTGGAGAGAAAAAATTATTGTGAGAGATTAGATTAGAGGGATTTGACGACAGAGTGGAGAGAACAATTATTGTGAGAGATTAGATTAGAGGGATTTCACGACAGAGTGGAGAGAGACAATTATTGTGAGAGATTAGATTAGAGGGATTTCACGACAGAGTGGAGAGAGACAATTATTGTGAGAGATTAGATTAGAGTGATTCGACGATTGAGTGGGAGAGAAACAATTATTGTGAGAGATTAGAGGAGTTTTACGATTGACTGGAGAGAAACAATTATTGTGAGAGATTAGAGGAGTTTGACGATTGAGTGGAGAGAAATAATTATTGTGAGAGATTAGATTAGAGGAGTTTGACGATTGAGTGGAGAGAAACAATTATTGTGAGAGATTAGATTAGAGGAGTTTGACGATTGAGTGGAGAGAAACAATTATTGTGAGAGATTAGATTAGAGGAGTTTGACGATTGAGTGGAGAGAAACAATTATTGTGAGAGATTAGATTAGAGGAGTTTGACGATTGAGTGGAGAGAAACAATTATTGTGAGAGATTAGAGGAGTTTGACGATTGAGTGGAGAGAAACAATTATTGTGAGAGATTAGAGGAGTTTGACGATTGAGTGGAGAGAAACAATTATTGTGAAAGATTAGAGGGATTCGACGATTGAGTGGAGAGAAACAATTATTGTGAGAGATTAGAGGAGTTTGACGATTGAGTGGAGAGAAACAATTATTGTGAGAGATTAGATGAGTTTGACGATTGAGTGGAGAGAGACAATTATTGTGAGAGATTAGATTAGAGGAGTTTGACGATTGAGTGGAGAGAAACAATTATTGTGAGAGATTAGATTAGAGGAGTTTGACGATTGAGTGGAGAGAGACAATTATTGTGAGAGATTAGATTAGAGGATTTGACGATTGAGTGGAGAGAGACAATTATTGTGAGAGATTAGAGGAGTTTGACGATTGAGTGGAGAGAAAAAATTATTGTGAGAGATTAGATTGAGGGATTTGACGATTGAGTGGAGAGAAAAAATTATTGTGAGAGATTAGATTAGAGGATTTGACGATTGAGTGGAGAGAAAATTATTGTGAGAGATTAGATTAGAGTAGTTTGACGATTGAGTGGAGAGAAACAATTATTGTGAGAGATTAGAGGAGTTTGACGATTGAGTGGAGAGAAACAATTATTGTGAGAGTTTAGAGGATTCGACGATTGAGTGGAGAGATACAATTATTGTGAGAGATTAGAGGAGTTTGACGATTGAGTGGAGAGAAACAATTATTGTGAGAGTTTAGAGGGATTTCACGATTGAGTGGAGAGAAACAATTATTGTGAGAGATTAGATTAGAGGGATTTGACGATTGAGTGGAGAGAGACAATTATTGTGAGAGATTAGATTAGAGGATTCGACGATTGAGTGGAGAGAAACAATTATTGTGAGAGATTAGAGGAGTTTTACGATTGAGTGGAGAGAACAATTATTGTGAGAGATTAGAGGAGTTTGACGATTGAGTGGAGAGAAACAATTATTGTGAGAGATTAGATTAGAGGAGTTTGACGATTGAGTGGAGAGAAACAATTATTGTGAGAGATTAGATTAGAGATTTTGACGATTGAGTGGAGAGAAACAATTATTGTGAGAGATTAGATTAGAGGATTTGACGATTGAGTGGAGAGAAACAATTATTGTGAGAGATTAGATTAGAGAGTTTGACGATTGAGTGGAGAGAAACAATTATTGTGAGAGATTAGAGGAGTTTGACGATTGAGTGGAGAGAAACAATTATTGTGAGAGATTAGAGGATTTGACGATTGAGTGGAGAGAAACAATTATTGTGGAGAGATTAGAGGGATTGACGATTGAGTGGAGAGAAACAATTATTGTGAGAGATTAGAGGAGTTTGACGATTGAGTGGAGAGAAACAATTATTGTGAGAGATTAGAGGAGTTTGACGATTGAGTGGAGAGAAACAATTATTGTGAGAGATTAGATTAGAGGAGTTTGACGATTGAGTGGAGAGAACACATTATTGTGAGAGATTAGATTAGAGGATTTGACGATTGAGTGGAGAGAGACAATTATTGTGAGAGATTAGAGAGTTCGACGATTGAGTGGAGAGAAAAAATTATTGTGAGAGATTAGATTAGAGGGATTTGACGATTGAGTGGAGAGAAAAAATTATTGTAGAGATTAGATTAGAGTAGTTTGACGATTGAGTGGAGAGAAACAATTATTGTGAGAGATTAGAGGAGTTTGACGATTGACTGGAGAGAAACAATTATTGTGAGAGATTAGAGGAGTTTTACGATTGACTGGAGAGAAACAATTATTGTGAGAGATTAGAGGAGTTTGACGATTGAGTGGAGAGAAACAATTATTGTGAGAGATTAGATTAGAGGAGTTTGACGATTGAGTGGAGAGAAACAATTATTGTGAGAGATTAGATTAGAGGAGTTTGACGATTGAGTGGAGAGAAACAATTATTGTGAGAGATTAGATTAGAGGAGTTTGACGATTGAGTGGAGAGAAACAATTATTGTGAGAGATTAGATTAGAGGAGTTTGACGATTGAGTGGAGAGAAACAATTATTGTGAGAGATTAGAGGAGTTTGACGATTGAGTGGAGAGAAACAATTATTGTGAGAGATTAGAGGAGTTTGACGATTGACTGGAGAGAAACAATTATTGTGAGAGATTAGAGGGATTCGACGATTGAGTGGAGAGAAACAATTATTGTGAGAGATTAGAGGAGTTTGACGATTGAGTGGAGAGAAACAATTATTGTGAGAGATTAGATGAGTTTGACGATTGAGTGGAGAGAGACAATTATTGTGAGAGATTAGATTAGAGGAGTTTGACGATTGAGTGGAGAGAAACAATTATTGTGAGAGATTAGATTAGAGGAGTTTGACGATTGAGTGGAGAGAGACAATCATTGTGAGAGATTAGATTAGAGGATTTGACGATTGAGTGGAGAGAGACAATTATTGTGAGTGATTAGAGGAGTTCGACGATTGAGTGGAGAGAAAAAATTATTGTGAGAGATTAGATTAGAGGGATTTGACGATTGAGTGGAGAGAAAAATTATTGTGAGAGATTAGATTAGAGGGATTTGACGATTGAGTGGAGAGAAAAATTATTGTGAGAGATTAGATTAGAGTAGTTTGACGATTGAGTGGAGAGAAACAATTATTGTGAGAGATTAGAGGAGTTTGACGATTGAGTGGAGAGAAACAATTATTGTGAGAGTTTAGAGGGATTCGACGATTGAGTGGAGAGATACAATTATTGTGAGAGATTAGAGGAGTTTGACGATTGAGTGGAGAGAAACAATTATTGTGAGAGTTTAGAAGAGGATTTCACGATTGAGTGGAGAGAAACAATTATTGTGAGAGATTAGATTAGAGGGATTTCACGACAGAGTGGAGAGAGACAATTATTGTGAGAGATTAGATTAGAGTGATTCGACGATTGAGGGAGAGAAACAATTATTGTGAGAGATTAGAGGAGTTTTACGATTGACTGGAGAGAAACAATTATTGTGAGAGATTAGAGGAGTTTGACGATTGAGTGGAGAGAAATAATTATTGTGAGAGATTAGATTAGAGGAGTTTGACGATTGAGTGGAGAGAAACAATTATTGTGAGAGATTAGATTAGAGGAGTTTGACGATTGAGTGGAGAGAAACAATTATTGTGAGAGATTAGATTAGAGGAGTTTGACGATTGAGTGGAGAGAAACAATTATTGTGAGAGATTAGATTAGAGGAGTTTGACGATTGACTGGAGAGAAACAATTATTGTGAGAGATTAGAGGAGTTTGACGATTGACTGGAGAGAAACAATTATTGTGAGAGATTAGAGGAATTTGACGATTGAGTGGAGAGAAACAATTATTGTGAGAAGATTAGAGGGATTCGACGATTGAGTGGAGAGAAACAATTATTGTGAGAGATTAGAGGAGTTTGACGATTGAGTGGAGAGAAACAATTATTGTGAGAGATTAGAGGAGTTTGACGATTGAGTGGAGAGAAACAATTATTGTGAGAGATTAGATTAGAGGAGTTTGACGATTGAGTAGAGATAGACAATTATTGTGAGAGATTAGATTAGAGGGATTTGACGATTGAGTGGAGAGAGACAATTATTGTGAGTGATTAGAGGAGTTTGACGATTGAGTGGAGAGAAAAAATTATTGTGAGAGATTAGATTAGAGGGATTTGACGATTGAGTGGAGAGAAAAATTATTGTGAGAGATTAGATTAGAGGAGTTTGACGATTGAGTGGAGAGAAACAATTATTGTGAGAGATTAGAGGAGTTTGACGATTGAGTGGAGAGAAACAATTATTGTGAGAGATTAGAGGAGTTTGACGATTGACTGGAGAGAAACAATTATTGTGAGAGATTAGAGGGATTCGACGATTGAGTGGAGAGAAACAATTATTGTGAGAGATTAGAGGAGTTTGACGATTGAGTGGAGAGAAACAATTATTGTGAGAGATTAGAGGAGTTTGACGATTTAGTGGAGAGAGACAATTATTGTGAGAGATTAGATTAGAGGAGTTTGACGATTGAGTGGAGAGAAACAATTATTGTGAGAGATTAGATTAGAGGAGTTTGACGATTGAGTGGAGATAGACAATCATTGTGAGAGATTAGATTAGAGGGATTTGACGATTGAGTGGAGAGAGACAATTATTGTGAGTGATTAGAGGAGTTCGACGATTGAGTGGAGAGAAAAAATTATTGTGAGAGATTAGATTAGAGGGATTTGACGATTGAGTGGAGAGAAAAAATTATTGTGAGAGATTAGATTAGAGGGATTTGACGATTGAGTGGAGAGAAAAATTATTGTGAGAGATTAGATTAGAGTAGTTTGACGATTGAGTGGAGAGAAACAATTATTGTGAGAGATTAGAGGAGTTTGACGATTGAGTGGAGAGAAACAATTATTGTGAGAGTTTAGAGGGATTCGACGATTGAGTGGAGAGATACAATTATTGTGAGAGATTAGAGGAGTTTGACGATTGAGTGGAGAGAAACAATTATTGTGAGAGTTTAGAAGGGATTTCACGATTGAGTGGAGAGATACAATTATTGTGAGAGATTAGATTAGAGGGATTTCACGACAGAGTGGAGAGAGACAATTATTGTGAGAGATTAGATTAGAGTGATTCGACGATTGAGGGAGAGAAACAATTATTGTGAGAGATTAGAGGAGTTTTACGATTGACTGGAGAGAAACAATTATTGTGAGAGATTAGAGGAGTTTGACGATTGAGTGGAGAGAAATAATTATTGTGAGAGATTAGATTAGAGGAGTTTGACGATTGAGTGGAGAGAAACAATTATTGTGAGAGATTAGATTAGAGGAGTTTGACGATTGAGTGGAGAGAAACAATTATTGTGAGAGATTAGATTAGAGGAGTTTGACGATTGAGTGGAGAGAAACAATTATTGTGAGAGATTAGATTAGAGGAGTTTGACGATTGAGTGGAGAGAAACAATTATTGTGAGAGATTAGAGGAGTTTGACGATTGAGTGGAGAGAAACAATTATTGTGAGAGATTAGAGGAGTTTGACGATTGACTGGAGAGAAACAATTATTGTGAGAGATTAGAGGGATTCGACGATTGAGTGGAGAGAAACAATTATTGTGAGAGATTAGAGGAGTTTGACGATTGAGTGGAGAGAAACAATTATTGTGAGAGATTAGAGGAGTTTGACGATTGAGTGGAGAGAGACAATTATTGTGAGAGATTAGATTAGAGGAGTTTGACGATTGAGTGGAGAGAAAAAATTATTGTGAGAGATTAGATTAGAGGATTTGACGATTGAGTGGAGAGAAAAAATTATTGTGAGAGATTAGATTAGAGGGATTTGACGATTGAGTGGAGAGAAAAATTATTGTGGAGATTAGATTAGAGTAGTTTGACGATTGAGTGGAGAGAAACAATTATTGTGAGAGATTAGAGGAGTTTGACGATTGACTGGAGAGAAACAATTATTGTGAGAGATTAGAGGAGTTTGACGATTGACTGGAGAGAAACAATTATTGTGAGAGATTAGATTAGAGGAGTTTGACGATTGAGTGGAGAGAAACAATTATTGTGAGAGATTAGATTAGAGGAGTTTGACGATTGAGTGGAGAGAAACAATTATTGTGAGAGATTAGATTAGAGGAGTTTGACGATTGAGTGGAGAGAAACAATTATTGTGAGAGATTAGATTAGAGGAGTTTGACGATTGACTGGAGAGAAACAATTATTGTGAGATATTAGAGGAGTTCGACGATTGAGTGGAGAGAAACAATTATTGTGAGAGATTAGTGAAGTTTGACGATTGAGTGGAAGAGACAATTATTGTGAGAGATTAGAGGGATTTGACGATTGAGTGGAGAGAAACAATTATTGTGTGAGATTAGAGGGATTTGACGATTGAGTGGAGAGAAACAATTATTTGTGAGATTAGATTAGAGGGATTTGACGATTGAGTGGAGAGAACAATTATTGTGTGAGATTAGAAGATTTGACGATTGAGTGGAGAGAACAATTATTGTGAGAGATTAGATTAGAGGGATTTGACGATTGAGTGGAGAGAAAATTATTGTGAGAGATTAGATTAGAGGATTTCACGACAGAGTGGAGAGAGACAATTATTGTGAGAGATTAGATTAGAGGGATTTCACGATTGAGTGGAGAGAGACAATTATTGTGAGAGATTAGATTAGAGGGATTTCACGACAAAGTTGAGAGAGAGAATTATTGTGAGAGATTAGATTAGAGGAATTTGACGATTGAGTGGAGAGAGACAATTATTGTGAGAGATTATACGGATTGGACGATTGAGTGGAGAGAAACAATTATTGTGTGAGATTAGATGGATTTGACGACTGAGTGGAGAGAGACAATTATTGTGTCAGATTAGATTAGATGGATTTAACGATTGAGTGGAGAGAAACAATTATTGTGTGAGATTAGAGAGATTTGACGATTGAGTGGAGAGAAACAATTATTGTATGAGATTAGAGGGATTTGACGATTGAGTGGAGAGAGACAATTATTGTGAGAGATTAGAGGGATTTGACGACTGAGTGGAGAGAAACAATTATTGTGTTAGTTTAAAGAGATTTGACGATTGAGTGGAGAGAAACAATTATTGTGTGAGATTAGAGGGATTTGACGATTGAGTGGAGAGAAACAATTATTGTGAGAGATTAGATTAGAGGAATTTCACGACAGAGTAGAGAGAGACAATTATTGTGAGAGATTAGATTAGAGGGATTTCACGACAGAGTGGAGAGAGACATTTATTGTGAGAGATTAGATTAGAGGGATTTGACGATTGAGTGGAGAGAAACATTTGTTGTGAGAAATTAGAGGGATTTGACGATTGAGTGGAGAGAAACAATTATGTGTGAGATTAGACGCAATGAACAAGCTTGGTGATAGGATGCATCCTTGTCTTACTCCTCTTTTTATATCAATGGGTGTAGAGAACTCTTTGTTATATTTTATTATTGCTGTTTGCTCCCAGTATAGATTGCATATTAGTCGTATATCCATGTCATCTAGATGTATCTCTTTTAGGCATTCTATAAGTTGTTTGTGTTGTACTCTATCAAAAGCTTTGGTGTAGTCTATGAAGCAGGCATATAGTGATTGTGTGAGATTAGATTAGAGGGATTTGACGACAGAGTGGAGAGAAACAATGATTGTGTGAGATTAGAGATATTTCACGACAGAGTGGAGAGAGACAATTATTGTGAGAGATTAGATTACAGGGATTTCACGACAGAGTGGAGAGAGACAATTATTGTGAGAGATTAGATTAGAGGGATTTCACGACAGAGTGGAGAGAGACAATTATTGTGAGAGATTAGATTAGAGGGATTTCACGACAGAGTGGAGAGAGAAAATTATTGTGAGAGATTAGATTAGAGGGATTTCACGACAGAGTGGAGAGAGACAATTATTGTGAGAGATTAGATTAGAGTGATTCGATGATTGAGTGGAGAGAAACAATTATTGTGAGAGATTAGAGGAGTTTTACGATTGACTGGAGAGAAACAATTATTGTGAGAGATTAGAGGAGTTTGACGATTGAGTGGAGAGAAACAATTATTGTGAGAGATTAGAGGAGTTTGACGATTGAGTGGAGAGAAACAATTATTGTGAGAGTTTAGAGGGATTCGACGATTGAGTGGAGAGATACAATTATTGTGAGAGATTAGAGGAGTTTGACGATTGAGTGGAGAGAAACAATTATTGTGAGAGTTTAGAAGGGATTTCACGATTGAGTGGAGAGATACAATTATTGTGAGAGATTAGATTAGAGGGATTTCACGACAGAGTGGAGAGAGACATTTATTGTGAGAGATTAGATTAGAGTGATTCGACGATTGAGGGAGAGAAACAATTATTGTGAGAGATTAGAGGAGTTTTACGATTGACTGGAGAGAAACAATTATTGTGAGAGATTAGAGGAGTTTGACGATTGAGTGGAGAGAAATAATTATTGTGAGAGATTAGATTAGAGGAGTTTGACGATTGAGTGGAGAGAAACAATTATTGTGAGAGATTAGATTAGAGGAGTTTGACGATTGAGTGGAGAGAAACAATTATTGTGAGAGATTAGATTAGAGGAGTTTGACGATTGAGTGGAGAGAAACAATTATTGTGAGAGATTAGATTAGAGGAGTTTGACGATTGACTGGAGAGAAACAATTATTGTGAGAGATTAGAGGAGTTTTGACGATTGACTGGAGAGAAACAATTATTGTGAGAGATTAGAGGAGTTTGACGATTGACTGGAGAGAAACAATTATTGTGAAAGATTAGAGGGATTCGACGATTGAGTGGAGAGAAACAATTATTGTGAGAGATTAGAGGAGTTTGACGATTGAGTGGAGAGAAACAATTATTGTGAGAGATTAGAGGAGTTTGACGATTGAGTGGAGAGAGACAATTATTGTGAGAGATTAGATTAGAGGAGTTTGACGATTGAGTGGAGAGAAACAATTATTGTGAGAGATTAGATTAGAGGAGTTTGACGATTGAGTGGAGATAGACAATCATTGTGAGAGATTAGATTAGAGGATTTGACGATTGAGTGGAGAGAGACAATTATTGTGAGTGATTAGAGGAGTTTGACGATTGAGTGGAGAGAAACAATTATTGTGAGAGTTAGAGGGATACGACGATTGAGTGGAGAGATAACAATTATTGTGAGAGATTAGAGAAGTTTGACGATTGAGTGGAGATAGACAATCATTGTGAGAGTTAGAAGGGATTTCACGATAGAGTGGTAAGATACAATTATTGTGTGAGGTTGGAGGATTTGACGATTGAGTGGAGAGAAAAATTATTGTGAGAGATTAGATTAGAGGGATTCGACGATTGAGTGGAGAGAAACAATTATTGTGAGAGATTAGAGGAGTTTGACGATTGAGTGGAGAGAAACAATTATTGTGAGAGATTAGAGGAGTTTGACGATTGACTGGAGAGAAACAATTATTGTGAGAGATTAGAGGAGTTTGACGATTGAGTGGAGAGAAACAATTATTGTGAGAGTTTAGAGGGATTCGACGATTGAGTGGAGAGATACAATTATTGTGAGAGATTAGAGGAGTTTGACGATTGAGTGGAGAGAAACAATTATTGTGAGAGTTTAGAAGGGATTTCACGATTGAGTGGAGAGATACAATTATTGTGAGAGATTAGATTAGAGGGATTTCACGACAGAGTGGAGAGAGACAATTATTGTGAGAGATTAGATTAGAGTGATTCGACGATTGAGGGGAGAGAAACAATTATTGTGAGAGATTAGAGGAGTTTTACGATTGACTGGAGAGAAACAATTATTGTGAGAGATTAGATTAGAGGAGTTTGACGATTGAGTGGAGAGAAACAATTATTGTGAGAGATTAGATTAGAGGAGTTTGACGATTGAGTGGAGAGAAACAATTATTGTGAGAGATTAGATTAGAGGAGTTTGACGATTGAGTGGAGAGAAACAATTATTGTGAGAGATTAGATTAGAGGAGTTTGACGATTGACTGGAGAGAAACAATTATTGTGAGAGATTAGAGGAGTTTGACGATTGACTGGAGAGAAACAATTATTGTGAGAGATTAGAGGAGTTTGACGATTGACTGGAGAGAAACAATTATTGTGAAGATTAGAGGGATTCGACGATTGAGTGGAGAGAAACAATTATTGTGAGACATTAGAGGAGTTTGACGATTGAGTGGAGAGAAACAATTATTGTGAGAGATTAGAGGAGTTTGACGATTTAGTGGAGAGAGACAATTATTGTGAGAGATTAGATTAGAGGAGTTTGACGATTGAGTGGAGAGAAACAATTATTGTGAGAGATTAGATTAGAGGAGTTTGACGATTGAGTAGAGATAGACAATCATTGTGAGAGATTAGATTAGAGGGATTTGACGATTGAGTGGAGAGAGACAATTATTGTGAGTGATTAGAGGAGTTCGACGATTGAGTGGAGAGAAAAAATTATTGTGAGAGATTAGATTAGAGGGATTTGACGATTGAGTGGAGAGAAAAAATTATTGTGAGAGATTAGATTAGAGGGATTTGACGATTGAGTGGAGAGAAAAATTATTGTGGGAGATTAGATTAGAGTAGTTTGACGATTGAGTGGAGAGAAACAATTATTGTGAGAGATTAGAGGAGTTTGACGATTGACTGGAGAGAAACAATTATTGTGAGAGATTAGAGGGATTCGACGATTGACTGGAGAGAAACAATTATTGTGAGAGATTAGAGAAGTTTGACGATTGAGTGGAGAGAAACAATTATTGTGAGAGATTAGATTAGAGGAGTTTGACGATTGAGTGGAGAGAAACAATTATTGTGAGAGATTAGATTAGAGGAGTTTTACGATTGAGTGGAGAGAAACAATTATTGTGAGAGATTAGATTAGAGGAGTTTGACGATTGACTGGAGAGAAACAATTATTGTGAGATATTAGAGGAGTTCGACGATTGACTGGAGAGAAACAATTATTGTGAGAGATTAGAGAGTTTGACGATTGAGTGGAAAGAGACAATTATTGTGAGAGATTAGAGGGATTTGACGACTGAGTGGAGAGAAACAATTATTGTGTGAGATTAGAGGGATTTGACGATTGAGTGGAGAGAAACAATTTTTTTGTGAGATTAGATTAGAGGGATTTGACGATTGAGTGGAGAGAGACAATTATTGTGTGAGATTAGAAGGATTTGACGATTGAGTGGAGAGAGACAATTATTGTGATAGATTAGATTAGAGGGATTTGACGACTGAGTGGAGGCAGAAAATTATTGTGAGAGATTAGATTAGAAGGATTTCACGACAGAGTGGAGAGAGACATTTATTGTGAGAGATTAGATTAGAGGGATTTCACGACAGAGTGGAGAGGGACAATTTTGTGAGAGATTAGATTAGAGGAATTTGACGACTGAGTGGAGGGAGACAATTATTGTGAGAGATTAGATTAGAGGATTTCACGACAAAGTTGAGAGAGAGAATTATTGTGAGAGATTAGATTAGAGGAATTTGACGACTGAGTGGAGAGAGACAATTATTGTGAGAGATTATACGGATTGACGATTGAGTGGAAAGAAACAATTATTGTGTGAGATTAGATGGATTTGACCATGAGTGGAGTGAGACAATTATTGTGTCAGATTAGATTAGAGGATTTAACGATTGAGTGGAGAGAAACAATTATTGTGTGTGATTAGAGAGATTTGACGATTGAGTGGAGAGAAACAATTATTGTAGAGATTAGAGGGATTTGACGATTGAGTGGAGAGAGACAATTATTGTGAGAGATTAGAGGGATTTGACGACTGAGTGGAGAGAAACAATTATTGTGTTAGTTTAAAGAGATTTGACGATTGAGTGGAGAGAAACAATTATTGTGTGAGATTAGAGGGATTTGACGATTGAGTGGAGAGAAACAATTATTATGAGAGATTAGATTAGAGGAATTTCACGACAGAGTAGAGAGAGACAATTATTGTGAGAGATTAGATTAGAGGGATTTCACGACAGAGTGGAGAGAGACATTTATTGTGAGAGATTAGATTAGAGGGATTTGACGATTGAGTGGAGAGAAACATTTGTTGTGAGAAATTAGAGGGATTTGACGATTGAGTGGAGAGAAACAATCAATGTGTGAGATTAGACGCAATGAACAAGCTTGGTGATAGGATGCATCCTTGTCTTACTCCTCTTTTTATATCAATGGGTGTAGAGAACTCTTTGTTATATTTTATTATTGCTGTTTGCTCCCAGTATAGATTGCATATTAGTCGTATATCCATGTCATCTAGATGTATCTCTTTTAGGCATTCTATAAGTTGTTTGTGTTGTACTCTATCAAAAGCTTTGGTGTAGTCTATGAAGCAGGCATATAGTGATTGTGTGAGATTAGATTAGAGGGATTTGACGACAGAGTGGAGAGAAACAATGATTGTGTGAGATTAGAGATATTTCACGACAGAGTGGAGAGAGACAATTATTGTGAGAGATTAGATTACAGGGATTTCACGACAGAGTGGAGAGAGACAATTATTGTGAGAGATTAGATTAGAGGGATTTCACGACAGAGTGGAGAGAGACAATTATTGTGAGAGATTAGATTAGAGGGATTTCACGACAGAGTGGAGAGAGAAATTTATTGTGAGAGATTAGATTAGAGGGATTTCACGACAGAGTGGAGAGAGACAATTATTGTGAGAGATTAGATTAGAGTGATTCGATGATTGAGTGGAGAGAAACAATTATTGTGAGAGATTAGAGGAGTTTTACGATTGACTGGAGAGAAACAATTATTGTGAGAGATTAGAGGAGTTTGACGATTGAGTGGAGAGAAACAATTATTGTGAGAGATTAGAGGAGTTTGACGATTGAGTGGAGAGAAACAATTATTGTGAGAGTTTAGAGGGATTCGACGATTGAGTGGAGAGATACAATTATTGTGAGAGATTAGAGGAGTTTGACGATTGAGTGGAGAGAAACAATTATTGTGAGAGTTTAGAAGGGATTTCACGATTGAGTGGAGAGATACAATTATTGTGAGAGATTAGATTAGAGGGATTTCACGACAGAGTGGAGAGAGACAATTATTGTGAGAGATTAGATTAGAGTGATTCGACGATTGAGTGGAGAGAAACAATTATTGTGAGAGATTAGAGGAGTTTTACGATTGAGTGGAGAGAAACAATTATTGTGAGAGATTAGAGGAGTTTGACGATTGAGTGGAGAGAAATAATTATTGTGAGAGATTAGATTAGAGGAGTTTGACGATTGAGTGGAGAGAAACAATTATTGTGAGAGATTAGATTAGAGGAGTTTGACGATTGAGTGGAGAGAAACAATTATTGTGAGAGATTAGATTAGAGGAGTTTGACGATTGAGTGGAGAGAAACAATTATTGTGAGAGATTAGATTAGAGGAGTTTGACGATTGACTGGAGAGAAACAATTATTGTGAGAGATTAGAGGAGTTTGACGATTGAGTGGAGAGAAA
Organism: Megaustenia siamemsis; assembly: GCA_032433765.1. Classification (NCBI taxonomy): domain Eukaryota; kingdom Metazoa; phylum Mollusca; class Gastropoda; order Stylommatophora; family Ariophantidae; genus Megaustenia; species Megaustenia siamemsis. Next base: position 33,636,354 of record JAVIAB010000107.1, read on the forward strand.
CAATTATTGTGAGAGATTAGAGGAGTTTGACGATTGACTGGAGAGAAACAATTATTGTGAGAGATTAGAGGGATTCGACGATTGAGTGGAGAGAAACAATTATTGTGAGACATTAGAGGAGTTTGACGATTGAGTGGAGAGAAACAATTATTGTGAGAGATTAGAGGAGTTTGACGATTGAGTGGAGAGAGACAATTATTGTGAGAGATTAGATTAGAGGAGTTTGACGATTGAGTGGAGAGAAACAATTATTGTGAGAGATTAGATTAGAGGAGTTTGACGATTGAGTGGAGATAGACAATCATTGTGAGAGATTAGATTAGAGGGATTTGACGATTGAGTGGAGAGACAATTATTGTGAGTGATTAGAGGAGTTCGACGATTGAGTGGAGAGAAAAAATTATTGTGAGAGATTAGATTAGAGGGTTTGACGATTGAGTGGAGAGAAAAATTATTGTGAGAGATTAGATTAGAGGGATTTGACGATTGAGTGGAGAGAAAAAATTATTGTGAGAGATTAGATAGAGTAGTTTGACGATTGAGTGGAGAGAAACAATTATTGTGAGAGATTAGAGGAGTTTGACGATTGAGTGGAGAGAAACAATTATTGTGAGAGTTTAGAGGGATTCGACGATTGAGTGGAGAGATACAATTATTGTGAGAGATTAGAGAAGTTTGACGATTGAGTGGAGAGAGACAATTATTGTGAGAGTTTAGAAGGGATTTCACGATTGAGTGGAGAGATACAATTATTGTGAGAGATTAGGGGGATTTGACGATTGAGTGGAGAGAAAAATTATTGTGAGAGATTAGATTAGAGGGATTCAACGATTGAGTGGAGAGAAACAATTATTGTGAGAGATTAGAGGAGTTTGACGATTGAGTGGAGAGAAACAATTATTGTGAGAGATTAGAGGAGTTTGACGATTGAGTGGAGAGAAACAATTATTGTGAGAGATTAGAGGAGTTTGACGATTGAGTGGAGAGAAACAATTATTGTGAGAGTTTAGAGGGATTTGACGATTGAGTGGAGAGAAACAATTATTGTGAGAGATTAGAGGAGTTTGACGATTGAGTGGAGAGAAACAATTATTGTGAGAGATTAGAAGGGATTTGACGATTGAGTGGAGAGAAACAATTATTGTGAGAGATTAGATTAGAGGATTTGACGATTGAGTGGAGAGAGACAATTATTGTGAGAGATTAGATTAGAGGATTCGACGATTGAGTGGAGAGAAACAATTATTGTGAGAGATTAGAGGAGTTTTACGATTGACTGGAGAGAAACAATTATTGTGAGAGATTAGATTAGAGGAGTTTGACGATTGAGTGGAGAGAAACAATTATTGTGAGAGATTAGATTAGAGGAGTTTGACGATTGAGTGGAGAGAAACAATTATTGTGAGAGATTAGATTAGAGGAGTTTGACGATTGAGTGGAGAGAAACAATTATTGTGAGAGATTAGATTAGAGGAGTTTGACGATTGAGTGGAGAGAAACAATTATTGTGAGAGATTAGAGGAGTTTGACGATTGAGTGGAGAGAAACAATTATTGTGAGAGATTAGAGGAGTTTGACGATTGAGTGGAGAGAAACAATTATTGTGAGAGATTAGAGGGATTCGACGATTGAGTGGAGAGAAACAATTATTGTGAGAGATTAGAGGAGTTTGACGATTGAGTGGAGAGAAACAATTATTGTGAGAGATTAGAGGAGTTTTACGATTGACTGGAGAGAAACAATTATTGTGAGAGATTAGAGGAGTTTGACGATTGAGTGGAGAGAAACAATTATTGTGAGAGATTAGAGGAGTTTGACGATTGAGTGGAGAGAAACAATTATTGTGAGAGATTAGAGGGATTCGACGATTGAGTGGAGAGATACAATTATTGTGAGAGATTAGAGGAGTTTGACGATTGAGTGGAGAGAAACAATTATTGTGAGAGATTAGAAGGGATTTCACGATTGAGTGGAGAGAAACAATTATTGTGAGAGATTAGATTAGAGGGATTTCACGACAGAGTGGAGAGAGACAATTATTGTGAGAGATTAGATTAGAGTGATTCGACGATTGAGGGGAGAGAAACAATTATTGTGAGAGATTAGAGGAGTTTTACGATTGACTGGAGAGAAACAATTATTGTGAGAGATTAGAGGAGTTTGACGATTGAGTGGAGAGAAATAATTATTGTGAGAGATTAGATTAGAGGAGTTTGACGATTGAGTGGAGAGAAACAATTATTGTGAGAGATTAGATTAGAGGAGTTTGACGATTGAGTGGAGAGAAACAATTATTGTGAGAGATTAGATTAGAGGAGTTTGACGATTGAGTGGAGAGAAACAATTATTGTGAGAGATTAGATTAGAGGAGTTTGACGATTGACTGGAGAGAAACAATTATTGTGAGAGATTAGAGGAGTTTGACGATTGACTGGAGAGAAACAATTATTGTGAGAGATTAGAGGAGTTTGACGATTGACTGGAGAGAAACAATTATTGTGAAAGATTAGAGGGATTCGACGATTGAGTGGAGAGAAACAATTATTGTGAGAGATTAGAGGAGTTTGACGATTGAGTGGAGAGAAACAATTATTGTGAGAGATTAGAGGAGTTTGACGATTGAGTGGAGAGAGACAATTATTGTGAGAGATTAGATTAGAGGAGTTTGACGATTGAGTGGAGAGAAACAATTATTGTGAGAGATTAGATTAGAGGAGTTTGACGATTGAGTGGAGAGAGACAATTATTGTGAGAGATTAGATTAGAGGGATTTGACGATTGAGTGGAGAGACAATTATTGTGAGTGATTAGAGGAGTTCGACGATTGAGTGGAGAGAAAAATTATTGTGAGAGATTAGATTAGAGGGGTTTGACGATTGAGTGGAGAGAAAAATTATTGTGAGAGATTAGATTAGAGGGATTTGACGATTGAGTGGAGAGAAAAAATTATTGTGAGAGATTAGATTAGAGTAGTTTGACGATTGAGTGGAGAGAAACAATTATTGTGAGAGATTAGAGGAGTTTGACGATTGAGTGGAGAGAAACAATTATTGTGAGAGTTTAGAGGGATTCGACGATTGAGTGGAGAGATACAATTATTGTGAGAGATTAGAGAGTTTGACGATTGAGTGGAGAGAGACAATTATTGTGAGAGTTTAGAAGGGATTTCACGATTGAGTGGAAGATACAATTATTGTGAGAGATTAGGGGGATTTGACGATTGAGTGGAGAGAAAAATTATTGTGAGAGATTAGATTAGAGGGATTTGACGATTGAGTGGAGAGAAACAATTATTGTGAGAGATTAGAGGAGTTTGACGATTGAGTGGAGAGAAACAATTATTGTGAGAGATTAGAGGAGTTTGACGATTGAGTGGAGAGAAACAATTATTGTGAGAGATTAGAGGAGTTTGACGATTGAGTGGAGAGAAACAATTATTGTGAGAGTTTAGAGGGATTCGACGATTGAGTGGAGAGAAACAATTATTGTGAGAGATTAGAGGAGTTTGACGATTGAGTGGAGAGAAACAATTATTGTGAGAGTTTAGAAGGGATTTCACGATTGAGTGGAGAGATACAATTATTGTGAGAGATTAGATTAGAGGGATTTCACGATTGAGTGGAGAGAGACAATTATTGTGAGAGATTAGATTAGAGTGATTCGACGATTGAGTGGAGAGAAACAATTATTGTGAGAGATTAGAGGAGTTTTACGATTGAGTGGAGAGAAACAATTATTGTGAGAGATTAGATTAGAGGAGTTTGACGATTGAGTGGAGAGAAACAATTATTGTGAGAGATTAGATTAGAGGAGTTTGACGATTGAGTGGAGAGAAACAATTATTGTGAGAGATTAGATTAGAGGAGTTTGACGATTGAGTGGAGAGAAACAATTATTGTGAGAGATTAGATTAGAGGAGTTTGACGATTGAGTGGAGAGAAACAATTATTGTGAGAGATTAGAGGAGTTTGACGATTGAGTGGAGAGAAACAATTATTGTGAGAGATTAGAGGAGTTTGACGATTGACTGGAGAGAAACAATTATTGTGAAAGATTAGAGGGATTCGACGATTGAGTGGAGAGAAACAATTATTGTGAGAGATTAGAGGAGTTTGACGATTGAGTGGAGAGAAACAATTATTGTGAGAGATTAGAGGAGTTTGACGATTGAGTGGAGAGAGACAATTATTGTGAGAGATTAGATTAGAGGAGTTTGACGATTGAGTGGAGAGAAACAATTATTGTGAGAGATTAGATTAGAGGAGTTTGACGATTGAGTGGAGATAGACAATCATTGTGAGAGATTAGATTAGAGGGATTTGACGATTGAGTGGAGAGAGACAATTATTGTGAGTGATTAGAGGAGTTCGACGATTGAGTGGAGAGAAAAAATTATTGTGAGAGATTAGATTAGAGGGATTTGACGATTGAGTGGAGAGAAAAAATTATTGTGAGAGATTAGATTAGAGGGATTTGACGATTGAGTGGAGAGAAAAAATTATTGTGAGATTAGATTAGAGTAGTTTGACGATTGAGTGGAGAGAAACAATTATTGTGAGAGATTAGAGGAGTTTGACGATTGACTGGAGAGAAACAATTATTGTGAGAGATTAGAGGGATTCGACGATTGACTGGAGAGAAACAATTATTGTGAGAGATTAGAGAAGTTTGACGATTGAGTGGAGAGAAACAATTATTGTGAGAGATTAGATTAGAGGAGTTTGACGATTGAGTGGAGAGAAACAATTATTGTGAGAGATTAGATTAGAGGAGTTTGACGATTGAGTGGAGAGAAACAATTATTGTGAGAGATTAGATTAGAGGAGTTTGACGATTGACTGGAGAGAAACAATTATTGTGAGATATTAGAGGAGTTCGACGATTGACTGGAGAGAAACAATTATTGTGAGAGATTAGAGAAGTTTGACGATTGAGTGGAGAGAGACAATTATTGTGAGAGATTAGAGGGATTTGACGATTGAGTGGAGAGAAACAATTATTGTGAGAGATTAGAGGGATTTGACGATTGAGTGGAGAGAAACAATTATTTTGTGAGATTAGATTAGAGGGATTTGACGATTGAGTGGAGAGAGACAATTATTGTGAGAGATTAGAAGGATTTGACGATTGAGTGGAGAGAGACAATTATTGTGATAGATTAGATTAGAGGGATTTGACGATGAGTGGAGGAGAAAATTATTGTGAGAGATTAGATTAGAAGGATTTCACGACAGAGTGGAGAGAGACAATTATTGTGAGAGATTAGATTAGAGGGATTTCACGACAGAGTGGAGAGAGACAATTATTGTGAGAGATTAGATTAGAGGAATTTGACGATTGAGTGGAGAGAGACAATTATTGTGAGAGATTAGATTAGAGGGATTTCACGACAAAGTGAGAGAGAGAATTATTGTGAGAGATTAGATTAGAGGAATTTGACGATTGAGTGGAGAGAGACAATTATTGTGAGAGATTATACGGATTGGACGATTGAGTGGAAGAAACAATTATTGTGTGAGATTAGATGGATTTGACGACTGAGTGGAGAGAGACAATTATTGTGTCAGATTAGATTAGATGGATTTAACGATTGAGTGGAGAGAAACAATTATTGTGTGAGATTAGAGAGATTTGACGATTGAGTGGAGAGAAACAATTATTGTATGAGATTAGAGGGATTTGACGATTGAGTGGAGAGAGACAATTATTGTGAGAGATTAGAGGGATTTGACGACTGAGTGGAGAGAAACAATTATTGTGTTAGTTTAAAGAGATTTGACGATTGAGTGGAGAGAAACAATTATTGTGTGAGATTAGAGGGATTTGACGATTGAGTGGAGAGAAACAATTATTATGAGAGATTAGATTAGAGGAATTTCACGACAGAGTAGAGAGAGACAATTATTGTGAGAGATTAGATTAGAGGGATTTCACGACAGAGTGGAGAGAGACATTTATTGTGAGAGATTAGATTAGAGGGATTTGACGATTGAGTGGAGAGAAACATTTGTTGTGAGAAATTAGAGGGATTTGACGATTGAGTGGAGAGAAACAATCATGTGTGAGATTAGACGCAATGAACAAGCTTGGTGATAGGATGCATCCTTGTCTTACTCCTCTTTTTATATCAATGGGTGTAGAGAACTCTTTGTTATATTTTATTATTGCTGTTTGCTCCCAGTATAGATTGCATATTAGTCGTATATCCATGTCATCTAGATGTATCTCTTTTAGGCATTCTATAAGTTGTTTGTGTTGTACTCTATCAAAAGCTTTGGTGTAGTCTATGAAGCAGGCATATAGTGATTGTGTGAGATTAGATTAGAGGGATTTGACGACAGAGTGGAGAGAAACAATGATTGTGTGAGATTAGAGATATTTCACGACAGAGTGGAGAGAGACAATTATTGTGAGAGATTAGATTACAGGGATTTCACGACAGAGTGGAGAGAGACAATTATTGTGAGAGATTAGATTAGAGGGATTTCACGACAGAGTGGAGAGAGACAATTATTGTGAGAGATTAGATTAGAGGGATTTCACGACAGAGTGGAGAGAGAAAATTATTGTGAGAGATTAGATTAGAGGGATTTCACGACAGAGTGGAGAGAGACAATTATTGTGAGAGATTAGATTAGAGTGATTCGATGATTGAGTGGAGAGAAACAATTATTGTGAGAGATTAGAGGAGTTTTACGATTGACTGGAGAGAAACAATTATTGTGAGAGATTAGAGGAGTTTGACGATTGAGTGGAGAGAAATAATTATTGTGAGAGATTAGATTAGAGGAGTTTGACGATTGAGTGGAGAGAAACAATTATTGTGAGAGATTAGATTAGAGGAGTTTGACGATTGAGTGGAGAGAAACAATTATTGTGAGAGATTAGATTAGAGGAGTTTGACGATTGAGTGGAGAGAAACAATTATTGTGAGAGATTAGAGGAGTTTGACGATTGACTGGAGAGAAACAATTATTGTGAGAGATTAGAGGAGTTTGACGATTGACTGGAGAGAAACAATTATTGTGAAAGATTAGAGGGATTCGACGATTGAGTGGAGAGAAACAATTATTGTGAGAGATTAGAGGAGTTTGACGATTGAGTGGAGAGAAACAATTATTGTGAGAGATTAGATTAGAGGAGTTTGACGATTGAGTGGAGAGAAACAATTATTGTGAGAGATTAGAGGAGTTTGACGATTGAGTGGAGAGAAACAATTATTGTGAGAGATTAGATTAGAAGAGTTTGACGATTGAGTGGAGAGAAACAATTATTGTGAGAGATTAGATTAGAGGAGTTTGACGATTGAGTGGAGATAGACAATTATTGTGAGAGATTAGTTTAGAGGGATTTGACGATTGAGTGGAGAGAGACAATTATTGTGAGTGATTAGAGGAGTTCGACGATTGAGTGGAGAGAAAAAATTATTGTGAGAGATTAGATTAGAGGGATTTGACGATTGAGTGGAGAGAAAAAATTATTGTGAGAGATTAGATTAGAGGGATTTGACGATTGAGTGGAGAGAAAAATTATTGTGAGAGATTAGATTAGAGTAGTTTGACGATTGAGTGGAGAGAAACAATTATTGTGAGAGATTAGAGGAGTTTGACGATTGAGTGGAGAGAAACAATTATTGTGAGAGTTTAGAGGGATTCGACGATTGAGTGGAGAGATTCAATTATTGTGAGAGATTAGAGGAGTTTGACGATTGAGTGGAGAGAAACAATTATTGTGAGAGTTTAGAAGGGATTTCACGATTGAGTGGAGAGAAACAATTATTGTGAGAGATTAGAGGAGTTTGACGATTGAGTGGAGAGAAACAATTATTGTGAGAGATTAGATTAGAGGAGTTTGACGATTGAGTGGAGAGAAACAATTATTGTGAGAGATTAGATTAGAGGAGTTTGACGATTGAGTGGAGATAGACAATCATTGTGAGAGATTAGTTTAGAGGGATTTGACGATTGAGTGGAGAGAGACAATTATTGTGAGTGATTAGAGGAGTTCACGATTGAGTGGAGAGAAAAATTTATTGTGAGAGATTAGATTAGAGGGATTTGACGATTGAGTGGAGAGAAAAAATTATTGTGAGAGATTAGATTAGAGGGATTTGACGATTGAGTGGAGAGAAAAAATTATTGTGAGAGATTAGATTAGAGTAGTTTGACGATTGAGTGGAGAGAAACAATTATTGTGAGAGATTAGAGGAGTTTGACGATTGAGTGGAGAGAAACAATTATTGTGAGAGTTTAGAGGGATTCGACGATTGAGTGGAGAGATTCAATTATTGTGAGAGATTAGAGGAGTTTGACGATTGAGTGGAGAGAAACAATTATTGTGAGAGTTTAGAAGGGATTTCACGATTGAGTGGAGAGATACAATTATTGTGAGAGATTAGAGGAGTTTGACGATTGAGTGGAGAGAGACAATTATTGTGAGAGTTTAGAAGGGATTTCACGATTGAGTAGAGAGAAAAAATTATTGTGTGAGGTTGGAGGGATTTGACGATTGAGTGGAGAGTAAAAATTATTGTGAGAGATTAGATTAGAGGGATTTTAACGATTGAGTGGAGAGAAAAAATTATTGTGAGAGATTAGATTAGAGGGATTTGACGATTGAGTGGAGAGAAAAAATTATTGTGAGAGATTAGATTAGAGGATTTCACGATTGAGTGGAGAGAGACAATTATTGTGAGAGATTAGATTAGAGGGATTTCACGACAGAGTGGAGAGAGACAATTATTGTGAGAGATTAGATTAGAGGGATTTCACGAACGAGTGGAGAGAGACAATTATTGTGAGAGATTAGATTAGAGTGATTCGACGATTGAGGGGAGAGAAACAATTATTGTGAGAGATTAGAGGAGTTTTACGATTGACTGGAGAGAAACAATTATTGTGAGAGATTAGAGGAGTTTGACGATTGAGTGGAGAGAAATAATTATTGTGAGAGATTAGATTAGAGGAGTTTGACGATTGAGTGGAGAGAAACAATTATTGTGAGAGATTAGATTAGAGGAGTTTGACGATTGAGTGGAGAGAAACAATTATTGTGAGAGATTAGATTAGAGGAGTTTGACGATTGAGTGGAGAGAAACAATTATTGTGAGAGATTAGATTAGAGGAGTTTGACGATTGACTGGAGAGAAACAATTATTGTGAGAGATTAGAGGAGTTTGACGATTGACTGGAGAGAAACAATTATTGTGAGAGATTAGAGGAGTTTGACGATTGACTGGAGAGAAACAATTATTGTGAAAGATTAGAGGAGTTTGACGATTGAGTGGAGAGAAACAATTATTGTGAGAGATTAGAGGAGTTTGACGATTGAGTGGAGAGAGACAATTATTGTGAGAGATTAGATTAGAGGAGTTTGACGATTGAGTGGAGAGAAACAATTATTGTGAGAGATTAGATTAGAGGAGTTTGACGATTGAGTAGAGATAGACAATCATTGTGAGAGATTAGATTAGAGGGATTTGACGATTGAGTGGAGAGAGACAATTATTGTGAGTGATTAGAGGAGTTCGACGATTGAGTGGAGAGAAAAAATTATTGTGAGAGATTAGATTAGAGGGATTTGACGATTGAGTGGAGAGAAAAAATTATTGTGAGAGATTAGATTAGAGGGATTTGACGATTGAGTGGAGAGAAAAAATTATTGTGGAGATTAGATTAGAGTAGTTTGACGATTGAGTGGAGAGAAACAATTATTGTGAGAGATTAGAGGAGTTTGACGATTGAGTGGAGAGAAACAATTATTGTGAGAGATTAGAGGGATTCGACGATTGAGTGGAGAGAAACAATTATTGTGAGAGATTAGAGAAGTTTGACGATTGAGTGGAGAGAAACAATTATTGTGAGAGATTAGATTAGAGGAGTTTGACGATTGAGTGGAGAGAAACAATTATTGTGAGAGATTAGATTAGAGGAGTTTTACGATTGAGTGGAGAGAAACAATTATTGTGAGAGATTAGATTAGAGGAGTTTGACGATTGAGTGGAGAGAAACAATTATTGTGAGATATTAGAGGAGTTCGACGATTGAGTGGAGAGAAACAATTATTGTGAGAGATTAGAGAAGTTTGACGATTGAGTGGAGAGAAACAATTATTGTGAGAGATTAGAGGGATTTGACGATTGAGTGGAGAGAGACAATTATTGTGAGAGATTAGAGGGATTTGACGACTGAGTGGAGAGAAACAATTATTGTGTTAGTTTAAAGAGATTTGACGATTGAGTGGAGAGAAACAATTATTGTGTGAGATTAGAGGGATTTGACGATTGAGTGGAGAGAAACAATTATTATGAGAGATTAGATTAGAGGAATTTCACGACAGAGTAGAGAGAGACAATTATTGTGAGAGATTAGATTAGAGGGATTTCACGACAGAGTGGAGAGAGACATTTATTGTGAGAGATTAGATTAGAGGGATTTGACGATTGAGTGGAGAGAAACATTTGTTGTGAGAAATTAGAGGGATTTGACGATTGAGTGGAGAGAAACAATCAATGTGTGAGATTAGACGCAATGAACAAGCTTGGTGATAGGATGCATCCTTGTCTTACTCCTCTTTTTATATCAATGGGTGTAGAGAACTCTTTGTTATATTTTATTTTTGCTGTTTGCTCCCAGTATAGATTGCATATTAGTCGTATATCCATGTCATCTAGATGTATCTCTTTTAGGCATTCTATAAGTTGTTTGTGTTGTACTCTATCAAAAGCTTTGGTGTAGTCTATGAAGCAGGCATATAGTGATTGTGTGAGATTAGATTAGAGGGATTTGACGACAGAGTGGAGAGAAACAATGATTGTGTGAGATTAGAGATATTTCACGACAGAGTGGAGAGAGACAATTATTGTGAGAGATTAGATTACAGGGATTTCACGACAGAGTGGAGAGAGACAATTATTGTGAGAGATTAGATTAGAGGGATTTCACGACAGAGTGGAGAGAGACAATTATTGTGAGAGATTAGATTAGAGGGATTTCACGACAGAGTGGAGAGAGAAAATTATTGTGAGAGATTAGATTAGAGGGATTTCACGACAGAGTGGAGAGAGACAATTATTGTGAGAGATTAGATTAGAGTGATTCGATGATTGAGTGGAGAGAAACAATTATTGTGAGAGATTAGAGGAGTTTTACGATTGACTGGAGAGAAACAATTATTGTGAGAGATTAGAGGAGTTTGACGATTGAGTGGAGAGAAACAATTATTGTGAGAGATTAGATTAGAGGAGTTTGACGATTGAGTGGAGAGAAACAATTATTGTGAGAGATTAGATTAGAGGAGTTTGACGATTGAGTGGAGAGAAACAATTATTGTGAGAGATTAGATTAGAGGAGTTTGACGATTGAGTGGAGAGAAACAATTATTGTGAGAGATTAGAGGAGTTTGACGATTGACTGGAGAGAAACAATTATTGTGAGAGATTAGAGGAGTTTGACGATTGACTGGAGAGAAACAATTATTGTGAGAGATTAGAGGGATTCGACGATTGAGTGGAGAGAAACAATTATTGTGAGAGATTAGAGGAGTTTGACGATTGAGTGGAGAGAAACAATTATTGTGAGAGATTAGATTAGAGGAGTTTGACGATTGAGTGGAGAGAAACAATTATTGTGAGAGATTAGAGGAGTTTGACGATTGAGTGGAGAGAAACAATTATTGTGAGAGATTAGATTAGAGAGTTTGACGATTGAGTGGAGAGAAACAATTATTGTGAGAGATTAGATTAGAGGAGTTTGACGATTGAGTGGAGATAGACAATCATTGTGAGAGATTAGATTAGAGGGATTTGACGATTGAGTGGAGAGAGACAATTATTGTGAGTGATTAGAGGAGTTCGACGATTGAGTGGAGAGAAAAAATTATTGTGAGAGATTAGATTAGAGGGATTTGACGATTGAGTGGAGAGAAAAAATTATTGTGAGAGATTAGATTAGAGGGATTTGACGATTGAGTGGAGAGAAAAAATTATTGTGAGAGATTAGATTAGAGTAGTTTGACGATTGAGTGGAGAGAAACAATTATTGTGAGAGATTAGAGGAGTTTGACGATTGAGTGGAGAGAAACAATTATTGTGAGAGTTTAGAGGGATTCGACGATTGAGTGGAGAGAAACAATTATTGTGAGAGATTAGAGGAGTTTGACGATTGAGTGGAGAGAAACAATTATTGTGAGAGTTTAGAAGGGATTTCACGATTGAGTGGAGAGAAACAATTATTGTGAGAGATTAGAGGAGTTTGACGATTGAGTGGAGAGAAACAATTATTGTGAGAGATTAGATTAGAGGAGTTTGACGATTGAGTGGAGAGAAACAATTATTGTGAGAGATTAGATTAGAGGAGTTTGACGATTGAGTGGAGAGACAATCATTGTGAGAGATTAGTTTAGAGGGATTTGACGATTGAGTGGAGAGAGACAATTATTGTGAGTGATTAGAGGAGTTCGACGATTGAGTGGAGAGAAAAAATTATTGTGAGAGATTAGATTAGAGGGATTTGACGATTGAGTGGAGAGAAAAAATTATTGTGAGAGATTAGATTAGAGGGATTTGACGATTGAGTGGAGAGAAAAAATTATTGTGAGAGATTAGATTAGAGTAGTTTGACGATTGAGTGGAGAGAAACAATTATTGTGAGAGATTAGAGGAGTTTGACGATTGAGTGGAGAGAAACAATTATTGTGAGAGTTTAGAGGGATTCGACGATTGAGTGGAGAGATTCAATTATTGTGAGAGATTAGAGGAGTTTGACGATTGAGTGGAGAGAAACAATTATTGTGAGAGTTTAGAAGGGATTTCACGATTGAGTGGAGAGAAACAATTATTGTGAGAGATTAGAGGAGTTTGACGATTGAGTGGAGAGAGACAATTATTGTGAGAGTTTAGAAGGGATTTCACGATTGAGTAGAGAGAAAAAATTATTGTGTGAGGTTGGAGGGATTTGACGATTGAGTGGAGAGTAAAAATTATTGTGAGAGATTAGATTAGAGGGATTTTAACGATTGAGTGGAGAGAAAAAAATTATTGTGAGAGATTAGATTAGAGGGATTTGACGATTGAGTGGAGAGAAAAAATTATTGTGAGAGATTAGATTAGAGGGATTTCACGACAGAGTGGAGAGAGACAATTATTGTGAGAGATTAGATTAGAGGGATTTCACGACAGAGTGGAGAGAGACAATTATTGTGAGAGATTAGATTAGAGGGATTTCACGAACGAGTGGAGAGAGACAATTATTGTGAGAGATTAGATTAGAGTGATTCGACGATTGAGGGAGAGAAACAATTATTGTGAGAGATTAGAGGAGTTTTACGATTGACTGGAGAGAAACAATTATTGTGAGAGATTAGAGGAGTTTGACGATTGAGTGGAGAGAAATAATTATTGTGAGAGATTAGATTAGAGGAGTTTGACGATTGAGTGGAGAGAAACAATTATTGTGAGAGATTAGATTAGAGGAGTTTGACGATTGAGTGGAGAGAAACAATTATTGTGAGAGATTAGATTAGAGGAGTTTGACGATTGAGTGGAGAGAAACAATTATTGTGAGAGATTAGATTAGAGGAGTTTGACGATTGACTGGAGAGAAACAATTATTGTGAGAGATTAGAGGAGTTTGACGATTGACTGGAGAGAAACAATTATTGTGAGAGATTAGAGGAGTTTGACGATTGACTGGAGAGAAACAATTATTGTGAAGATTAGAGGAGTTTGACGATTGAGTGGAGAGAAACAATTATTGTGAGAGATTAGAGGAGTTTGACGATTTAGTGGAGAGAGACAATTATTGTGAGAGATTAGATTAGAGGAGTTTGACGATTGAGTGGAGAGAAACAATTATTGTGAGAGATTAGATTAGAGGAGTTTGACGATTGAGTAGAGATAGACAATCATTGTGAGAGATTAGATTAGAGGGATTTGACGATTGAGTGGAGAGAGACAATTATTGTGAGTGATTAGAGGAGTTCGACGATTGAGTGGAGAGAAAAAATTATTGTGAGAGATTAGATTAGAGGGATTTGACGATTGAGTGGAGAGAAAAAATTATTGTGAGAGATTAGATTAGAGGGATTTGACGATTGAGTGGAGAGAAAAAATTATTGTGGGAGATTAGATTAGAGTAGTTTGACGATTGAGTGGAGAGAAACAATTATTGTGAGAGATTAGAGGAGTTTGACGATTGACTGGAGAGAAACAATTATTGTGAGAGATTAGAGGGATTCGACGATTGACTGGAGAGAAACAATTATTGTGAGAGATTAGAGAAGTTTGACGATTGAGTGGAGAGAAACAATTATTGTGAGAGATTAGATTAGAGGAGTTTGACGATTGAGTGGAGAGAAACAATTATTGTGAGAGATTAGATTAGAGGAGTTTTACGATTGAGTGGAGAGAAACAATTATTGTGAGAGATTAGATTAGAGGAGTTTGACGATTGACTGGAGAGAAACAATTATTGTGAGATATTAGAGGAGTTCGACGATTGAGTGGAGAGAAACAATTATTGTGAGAGATTAGAGAAGTTTGACGATTGAGTGGAAGAGACAATTATTGTGAGAGATTAGAGGGATTTGACGATGAGTGGAGAGAAACAATTATTGTGAGAGATTAGAGGGATTTGACGATTGAGTGGAGAGAAACAATTATTTTGTGAGATTAGATTAGAGGGATTTGACGATTGAGTGGAGAGAAACAATTATTGTGTGAGATTAGAGGATTTGACGATTGAGTGGAGAGAGACAATTATTGTGAGAGATTAGATTAGAGGGATTTGACGATTGAGTGGAGGAGAAAATTATTGTGAGAGATTAGATTAGAGGATTTGACGACAGAGTGGAGAGAGACAATTATTGTGAGAGATTAGATTAGAGGGATTTGACGATTGAGTGGAGAGAAACAATTTTTGTGAGAGATTAGATTAGAGGAATTTGACGACTGAGTGGAGAGAGACAATTATTGTGAGAGATTAGATTAGAGGGATTTCACGACAAAGTTGAGAGAGAGAATTATTGTGAGAGATTAGATTAGAGGAATTTGACGATTGAGTGGAGAGAGACAATTATTGTGAGAGATTAGACGGATTTGACGATTGAGTGGAGAGAAACAATTATTGTGTGAGATTAGACGCAATGAACAAGCTTGGTGATAGGATGCATCCTTGTCTTACTCCTCTTTTTATATCAATGGGTGTAGAGAACTCTTTGTTATATTTTATTATTGCTGTTTGCTCCCAGTATAGATTGCATATTAGTCGTATATCCATGTCATCTAGATGTATCTCTTTTAGGCATTCTATAAGTTGTTTGTGTTGTACTCTATCAAAAGCTTTGGTGTAGTCTATGAAGCAGGCATATAGTGATTGTGTGAGATTAGATTAGAGGGATTTGACGACAGAGTGGAGAGAAACAATGATTGTGTGAGATTAGAGATATTTCACGACAGAGTGGAGAGAGACAATTATTGTGAGAGATTAGATTACAGGGATTTCACGACAGAGTGGAGAGAGACAATTATTGTGAGAGATTAGATTAGAGGGATTTCACGACAGAGTGGAGAGAGACAATTATTGTGAGAGATTAGATTAGAGGGATTTCACGACAGAGT
The DNA here is from genome assembly GCA_032433765.1 of Megaustenia siamemsis. Taxonomy (NCBI): domain Eukaryota; kingdom Metazoa; phylum Mollusca; class Gastropoda; order Stylommatophora; family Ariophantidae; genus Megaustenia; species Megaustenia siamemsis. Next base: position 33,651,970 of record JAVIAB010000107.1, read on the forward strand.
GGAGAGAGAAAATTATTGTGAGAGATTAGATTAGAGGGATTTCACGACAGAGTGGAGAGAGACAATTATTGTGAGAGATTAGATTAGAGTGATTCGATGATTGAGTGGAGAGAAACAATTATTGTGAGAGATTAGAGGAGTTTTACGATTGACTGGAGAGAAACAATTATTGTGAGAGATTAGAGGAGTTTGACGATTGAGTGGAGAGAAATAATTATTGTGAGAGATTAGATTAGAGGAGTTTGACGATTGAGTGGAGAGAAACAATTATTGTGAGAGATTAGATTAGAGGAGTTTGACGATTGAGTGGAGAGAAAGAATTATTGTGAGAGATTAGATTAGAGGAGTTTGACGATTGACTGGAGAGAAACAATTATTGTGAGAGATTAGAGGAGTTTGACGATTGACTGGAGAGAAACAATTATTGTGAGAGATTAGAGGAGTTTGACGATTGACTGGAGAGAAACAATTATTGTGAAAGATTAGAGGGATTCGACGATTGAGTGGAGAGAAACAATTATTGTGAGAGATTAGAGGAGTTTGACGATTGAGTGGAGAGAAACAATTATTGTGAGAGATTAGATTAGAGGAGTTTGACGATTGAGTGGAGAGAAACAATTATTGTGAGAGATTAGAGGAGTTTGACGATTGAGTGGAGAGAAACAATTATTGTGAGAGATTAGATTAGAAGAGTTTGACGATTGAGTGGAGAGAAACAATTATTGTGAGAGATTAGATTAGAGGAGTTTGACGATTGAGTGGAGATAGACAATCATTGTGAGAGATTAGTTTAGAGGGATTTGACGATTGAGTGGAGAGAGACAATTATTGTGAGTGATTAGAGGAGTTCGACGATTGAGTGGAGAGAAAAAATTATTGTGAGAGATTAGATTAGAGGGATTTGACGATTGAGTGGAGAGAAAAAATTATTGTGAGAGATTAGATTAGAGGGATTTGACGATTGAGTGGAGAGAAAAAATTATTGTGAGAGATTAGATTAGAGTAGTTTGACGATTGAGTGGAGAGAAACAATTATTGTGAGAGATTAGAGGAGTTTGACGATTGAGTGGAGAGAAACAATTATTGTGAGAGTTTAGAGGGATTCGACGATTGAGTGGAGAGATTCAATTATTGTGAAAGATTAGAGGAGTTTGACGATTGAGTGGAGAGAAACAATTGTTGTGAGAGTTTAGAAGGGATTTCACGATTGAGTGGAGAGAAACAATTATTGTGAGAGATTAGAGGAGTTTGACGATTGAGTGGAGAGAAACAATTATTGTGAGAGATTAGATTAGAGGAGTTTGACGATTGAGTGGAGAGAAACAATTATTGTGAGAGATTAGATTAGAGGAGTTTGACGATTGAGTGGAGATAGACAATCATTGTGAGAGATTAGTTTAGAGGGATTTGACGATTGAGTGGAGACAGACAATTATTGTGAGTGATTAGAGGAGTTCGACGATTGAGTGGAGAGAAAAAATTATTGTGAGAGATTAGATTAGAGGGATTTGACGATTGAGTGGAGAGAAAAAATTATTGTGAGAGATTAGATTAGAGGGATTTGACGATTGAGTGGAGAGAAAAAATTATTGTGAGAGATTAGATTAGAGTAGTTTGACGATTGAGTGGAGAGAAACAATTATTGTGAGAGATTAGAGGAGTTTGACGATTGAGTGGAGAGAAACAATTATTGTGAGAGTTTAGAGGGATTCGACGATTGAGTGGAGAGATTCAATTATTGTGAGAGATTAGAGGAGTTTGACGATTGAGTGGAGAGAAACAATTGTTGTGAGAGTTTAGAAGGGATTTCACGATTGAGTGGAGAGATACAATTATTGTGAGAGATTAGAGGAGTTTGACGATTGAGTGGAGAGAGACAATTATTGTGAGAGTTTAGAAGGGATTTCACGATTGAGTAGAGAGAAAAAATTATTGTGTGAGGTTGGAGGGATTTGACGATGAGTGGAGAGTAAAAATTATTGTGAGAGATTAGATTAGAGGGATTTTAACGATTGAGTGGAGAGAAAAAATTATTGTGAGAGATTAGATTAGAGGGATTTGACGATTGAGTGGAGAGAAAAAAATTATTGTGAGAGATTAGATTAGAGGGATTTCACGACAGAGTGGAGAGAGACAATTATTGTGAGAGATTAGATTAGAGGGATTTCACGACAGAGTGGAGAGAGACAATTATTGTGAGAGATTAGATTAGAGGGATTTCACGAACGAGTGGAGAGAGACAATTATTGTGAGAGATTAGATTAGAGTGATTCGACGATTGAGGGGAGAGAAACAATTATTGTGAGAGATTAGAGGAGTTTTACGATTGACTGGAGAGAAACAATTATTGTGAGAGATTAGAGGAGTTTGACGATTGAGTGGAGAGAAATAATTATTGTGAGAGATTAGATTAGAGGAGTTTGACGATTGAGTGGAGAGAAACAATTATTGTGAGAGATTAGATTAGAGGAGTTTGACGATTGAGTGGAGAGAAACAATTATTGTGAGAGATTAGATTAGAGGAGTTTGACGATTGAGTGGAGAGAAACAATTATTGTGAGAGATTAGATTAGAGGAGTTTGACGATTGACTGGAGAGAAAAAATTATTGTGAGAGATTAGAGGAGTTTGACGATTGACTGGAGAGAAACAATTATTGTGAGAGATTAGAGGAGTTTGACGATTGACTGGAGAGAAACAATTATTGTGAAAGATTAGAGGGATTCGACGATTGAGTGGAGAGAAACAATTATTGTGAGACATTAGAGGAGTTTGACGATTGAGTGGAGAGAAACAATTATTGTGAGAGATTAGAGGAGTTTGACGATTTAGTGGAGAGAGACAATTATTGTGAGAGATTAGATTAGAGGAGTTTGACGATTGAGTGGAGAGAAACAATTATTGTGAGAGATTAGATTAGAGGAGTTTGACGATTGAGTGGAGATAGACAATCATTGTGAGAGATTTGATTAGAGGGATTTGACGATTGAGTGGAGAGAGACAATTATTGTGAGTGATTAGAGGAGTTCGACGATTGAGTGGAGAGAAAAAATTATTGTGAGAGATTAGATTAGAGGGGTTTGACGATTGAGTGGAGAGAAAAATTATTGTGAGAGATTAGATTAGAGGGATTTGACGATTGAGTGGAGAGAAAAAATTATTGTGAGAGATTAGATAAGAGTAGTTTGACGATTGAGTGGAGAGAAACAATTATTGTGAGAGATTAGAGGAGTTTGACGATTGAGTGGAGAGAAACAATTATTGTGAGAGTTTAGAGGGATACGACGATTGAGTGGAGAGATACAATTATTGTGAGAGATTAGAGAAGTTTGACGATTGAGTGGAGAGAAACAATTATTGTGAGAGTTTAGAAGGGATTTCACGATAGAGTGGTAAGATACAATTATTGTGTGAGGTTAGAGGGATTTGACGATTGAGTGGAGAGAAAAATTTTTGTGAGAGATTAGATTAGAGGGATTTGACGATTGAGTGGAGAGAAAAAATTATTGTGAGAGATTAGATTAGAGGGATTTCACGACAGAGTGGAGAGAGACAATTATTGTGAGATATTAGATTAGAGGGATTTCACGACAGAGTGGAGAGAGACAATTATTGTGAGAGATTAGATTAGAGTGATACGATTGACTGGAGAGAAACAATTATTGTGAGAGATTAGAGGAGTTTGACGATTGAGTGGAGAGAAATAATTATTGTGAGAGATTAGATTAGAGGAGTTTTACGATTGAGTGGAGAGAAACAATTATTGTGAGAGATTAGATTAGAGGAGTTTGACGATTGAGTGGAGAGAAACAATTATTGTGAGAGATTAGATTAGAGGAGTTTGACGATTGAGTGGAGAGAAACAATTATTGTGAGAGATTAGATTAGAGGAGTTTGACGATTGACTTGAGAGAAACAATTATTGTGAGAGATTAGAGGAGTTTGACGATTGACTGGAGAGAAACAATTATTGTGAGAGATTAGAGGAGTTTGACGATTGACTGGAGAGAAACAATTATTGTGAAAGATTAGAGGGATTCGACGATTGAGTGGAGAGAAACAATTATTGTGGGAGATTAGAGGAGTTTGACGATTTAGTGGAGAGAGACAATTATTGTGAGAGATTAGATTAGAGGAGTTTGACGATTGAGTGGAGAGAAACAATTATTGTGAGAGATTAGATTAGAGGAGTTTGACGATTGAGTGGAGATAGACAATCATTGTGATAGATTAGATTAGAGGGATTTGACGATTGAGTGGAGAGAGAAAATTGTTGTGAGTGATTAGAGGAGTTCGACGATTGAGTGGAGAGAAAAAATTATTGTGAGAGATTAGATTAGAGGGATTTGACGATTGAGTGGAGAGAAAAATTATTGTGAGAGATTAGATTAGAGGGATTTGACGATTGAGTGGAGAGAAAAAATTATTGTGAGAGATTAGATTAGAGTAGTTTGACGATTGAGTGGAGAGAAACAATTATTGTGAGAGATTAGCGGAGTTTGACGATTGAGTGGAGAGAAACAATTATTGTGAGAGTTTAGTGGGATTCGACGATTGAGTGGAGAGATACAATTATTGTGAGAGATTAGAGGAGTTTGACGATTGAGTGGAGAGAAACAATTATTGTGAGAGTTTAGAAGGGATTTCACGATTGAGTGGAGAGATACAATTATTGTGAGAGATTAGATTAGAGGGATTTCACGACAGAGTGGAGAGAGACAATTATTGTGAGAGATTAGATTAGAGTGATTCGACGATTGAGGGGAGAGAAACAATTATTGTGAGAGATTAGAGGAGTTTTACGATGACTGGAGAGAAACAATTATTGTGAGAGATTAGAGGAGTTTGACGATTGAGTGGAGAGAAATAATTATTGTGAGAGATTAGATTAGAGGAGTTTGACGATTGAGTGGAGAGAAACAATTATTGTGAGAGATTAGATTAGAGGAGTTTGACGATTGAGTGGAGAGAAACAATTATTGTGAGAGATTAGATTAGAGGAGTTTGACGATTGAGTGGAGAGAAACAATTATTGTGAGAGATTAGATTAGAGGAGTTTGACGATTGACTGGAGAGAAACAATTATTGTGAGAGTTTAGAGGAGTTTGACGATTGACTGGAGAGAAACAATTATTGTGAGAGATTAGAGGAGTTTGACGATTGACTGGAGAGAAACAATTATTGTGAAAGATTAGAGGGATTCGACGATTGAGTGGAGAGAAACAATTATTGTGAGACATTAGAGGAGTTTGACGATTGAGTGGAGAGAAACAATTATTGTGAGAGATTAGAGGAGTTTGACGATTTAGAGGAGAGAGACAATTATTGTGAGAGATTAGATTAGAGGAGTTTGACGATTGAGTGGAGAGAAACAATTATTGTGAGAGATTAGATTAGAGGAGTTTGACGATTGAGTGGAGATAGACAATCATTGTGAGAGATTAGATTAGAGGGATTTGACGATTGAGTGGAGAGAGACAATTATTGTGAGTGATTAGAGGAGTTCGACGATTGAGTGGAGAGAAAAAATTATTGTGAGAGATTAGATTAGAGGGATTTGACGATTGAGTGGAGAGAAAAAATTATTGTGAGAGATTAGATTAGAGGGATTTGACGATTGAGTGGAGAGAAAAAATTATTGTGAGAGATTAGATTAGAGTAGTTTGACGATTGAGTGGAGAGAAACAATTATTGTGAGAGATTAGAGGAGTTTGACGATTGAGTGGAGAGAAACAATTATTGTGAGAGTTTGGAAGGGATTTCACGATAGAGTGGTAAGATACAATTATTGTGTGAGGTTGGAGGGATTTGACGATTGAGTGGAGAGTAAAAATTATTGTGAGAGATTAGATTAGAGGGATTTTAACGATTGAGTGGAGAGAAAAAATTATTGTGAGAGATTAGATTAGAGGGATTTGACGATTGAGTGGAGAGAAAAAAATTATTGTGAGAGATTAGATTAGAGGGATTTCACGACAGAGTGGAGAGAGACAATTATTGTGAGAGATTAGATTAGAGGGATTTCACGACAGAGTGGAGAGAGACAATTATTGTGAGAGATTAGATTAGAGTGATACGACGATTGAGGGAGAGAAACAATTATTGTGAGAGATTAGAGGAGTTTTACGATTGACTGGAGAGAAACAATTATTGTGAGAGATTAGAGGAGTTTGACGATTGAGTGGAGAGAAATAGTTATTGTGAGAGATTAGATTAGAGGAGTTTGACGATTGAGTGGAGAGAAACAATTATTGTGAGAGATTAGATTAGAGGAGTTTGACGATTGAGTGGAGAGAAACAATTATTGTGAGAGATTAGATTAGAGGAGTTTGACGATTGACTGGAGAGAAACAATTATTGTGAGAGATTAGAGGAGTTTGACGATTGACTGGAGAGAAACAATTATTGTGAGAGATTAGAGGAGTTTGACGATTGACTGGAGAGAAACAATTATTGTGAAAGATTAGAGGGATTCGACGATTGAGTGGAGAGAAACAATTATTGTGAGAGATTAGAGGAGTTTGACGATTTAGTGGAGAGAGACAATTATTGTGAGAGATTAGATTAGAGGAGTTTGACGATTGAGTGGAGAGAAACAATTATTGTGAGAGATTAGATTAGAGGAGTTTGACGATTGAGTGGAGATAGACAATCATTGTGATAGATTAGATTAGAGGGATTTGACGATTGAGTGGAGAGAGACAATTATTGTGAGTGATTAGAGGAGTTCGACGATTGAGTGGAGAGAAAAAATTATTGTGAGAGATTAGATTAGAGGGATTTGACGATTGAGTGGAGAGAAAAATTATTGTGAGAGATTAGATTAGAGGGATTTGACGATTGAGTGGAGAGAAAAAATTATTGTGAGAGATTAGATTAGAGTAGTTTGACGATTGAGTGGAGAGAAACAATTATTGTGAGAGATTAGAGGAGTTTGACGATTGAGTGGAGAGAAACAATTATTGTGAGAGTTTAGTGGGATTCGACGATTGAGTGGAGAGATACAATTATTGTGAGAGATTAGAGGAATTTGACGATTGAGTGGAGAGAAACAATTATTGTGAGAGATTTAGAAGGGATTTCACGATTGAGTGGAGAGAAATAATTATTGTGAGAGATTAGATTAGAGGAGTTTGACGATTGAGTGGAGAGAAACAATTATTGTGAGAGATTAGATTAGAGGGATTTGACGATTGAGTGGAGAGAAAAAATTATTGTGAGAGATTAGATTAGAGGATTTGACGATTGAGTGGAGAGAAAAAATTATTGTGAGAGATTAGATTAGAGGGATTTCACGACAGAGTGGAGAGAGACAATTATTGTGAGAGATTAGATTAGAGTGATTCGACGATTGAGATGAGAGAAACAATTATTGTGAGAGATTAGAGGAGTTTTACGATGGACTGGAGAGAAACAATTATTGTGAGAGATTAGAGGAGTTTGACGATTGAGTGGAGAGAAATAATTATTGTGAGAGATTAGATTAGAGGAGTTTGACGATTGAGTGGAGAGAAACAATTATTGTGAGAGATTAGATTAGAGGAGTTTGACGATTGAGTGGAGAGAAACAATTATTGTGAGAGATTAGATTAGAGGAGTTTGACGATTGAGTGGAGAGAAACAATTATTGTGAGAGATTAGATTAGAGGAGTTTGACGATTGACTGGAGAGAAACAATTATTGTGAGAGATTAGAGGAGTTTGACGATTGACTGGAGAGAAACAATTATTGTGAGAGATTAGAGGAGTTTGACGATTGACTGGAGAGAAACAATTATTGTGAAAGATTAGAGGGATTCGACGATTGAATGGAGAGAAACAATTATTGTGAGACATTAGAGGAGTTTGACGATTGAGTGGAGAGAAACAATTATTGTGAGAGATTAGAGGAGTTTGACGATTTAGTGGAGAGAGACAATTATTGTGAGAGATTAGATTAGAGGAGTTTGACGATTGAGTGGAGAGAAACAATTATTGTGAGAGATTAGATTAGAGGAGTTTGACGATTGAGTGGAGATAGACAATCATTGTGAGAGATTAGATTAGAGGGATTTGACCATTGAGTGGAGAGAGACAATTATTGTGAGTGATTAGAGGAGTTCGACGATTGAGTGGAGAGAAAAAATTATTGTGAGAGATTAGATTAGAGGGATTTGACGATTGAGTGGAGAGAAAAATTATTGTGAGAGATTAGATTAGAGTAGTTTGACGATTGAGTGGAGAGAAACAATTATTGTGAGAGATTAGAGGAGTTTGACGATTGAGTGGAGAGAAACAATTATTGTGAGAGTTTAGAGGGATACGACGATTGAGTGGAGAGATACAATTATTGTGAGAGATTAGAGGAGTTTGACGATTGAGTGGAGAGAAACAATTATTGTGAGAGTTTGGAAGGGATTTCACGATAGAGTGGTAAGATACAATTATTGTGTGAGGTTGGAGGGATTTGACGATTGAGTGGAGAGTAAAAATTATTGTGAGAGATTAGATTAGAGGGATTTTAACGATTGAGTGGAGAGAAAAAATTATTGTGAGAGATTAGATTAGAGGGATTTGACGATTGAGTGGTGAGAAAAAAATTATTGTGAGAGATTAGATTAGAGGGATTTCACGACAGAGTGGAGAGAGACAATTATTGTGAGAGATTAGATTAGAGGGATTTCACGACAGAGTGGAGAGAGACAATTATTGTGAGAGATTAGATTAGAGTGATACGACGATTGAGGGGAGAGAAACAATTATTGTGAGAGATTAGAGGAGTTTTACGATTGACTGGAGAGAAACAATTATTGTGAGAGATTAGAGGAGTTTGACGATTGAGTGGAGAGAAATAATTATTGTGAGAGATTAGATTAGAGGAGTTTGACGATTGAGTGGAGAGAAACAATTATTGTGAGAGATTAGATTAGAGGAGTTTGACGATTGAGTGGAGAGAAACAATTATTGTGAGAGATTAGATTAGAGGAGTTTGACGATTGAGTGGAGATAGACAATCATTGTGATAGATTAGATTAGAGGGATTTGACGATTGAGTGGAGAGAGACAATTATTGTGAGTGATTAGAGGAGTTCGACGATTGAGTGGAGAGAAAAAATTATTGTGAGAGATTAGATTAGAGGGATTTGACGATTGAGTGGAGAGAAAAAATTATTGTGAGAGATTAGATTAGAGGGATTTGACGATTGAGTGGAGAGAAAAAATTATTGTGAGAGATTAGATTAGAGTAGTTTGACGATTGAGTGGAGAGAAACAATTATTGTGAGAGATTAGAGGAGTTTGACGATTGAGTGGAGAGAAACAATTATTGTGAGAGTTTAGTGGGATTCGACGATTGAGTGGAGAGATACAATTATTGTGAGAGATTAGAGGAGTTTGACGATTGAGTGGAGAGAAACAATTATTGTGAGAGTTTAGAAGGGATTTCACGATTGAGTGGAGAGATACAATTATTGTGAGAGATTAGATTAGAGGGATTTCACGACAGAGTGGAGAGAGACAATTATTGTGAGAGATTAGATTAGAGTGATTCGACGATTGAGGGGAGAGAAACAATTATTGTGAGAGATTAGAGGAGTTTTACGATTGACTGGAGAGAAACAATTATTGTGAGAGATTAGATGAGTTTGACGATTGAGTGGAGAGAAATAATTATTGTGAGAGATTAGATTAGAGGAGTTTGACGATTGAGTGGAGAGAAACAATTATTGTGAGAGATTAGATTAGAGGAGTTTGACGATTGAGTGGAGAGAAACAATTATTGTGAGAGATTAGATTAGAGGAGTTTGACGACTGAGTGGGGAGAAACAATTATTGTGAGAGATTAGATTAGAGGAGTTTGACGATTGACTGGAGAGAAACAATTATTGTGAGAGATTAGAGGAGTTTGACGATTGACTGGAGAGAAACAATTATTGTGAGAGATTAGATTAGAGGGATTTGACGATTGAGTGGAGAGAAACAATTATTGTGAAAGATTAGAGGGATTCGACGATTGAGTGGAGAGAAACAATTATTGTGAGACATTAGAGGAGTTTGACGATTGAGTGGAGAGAAACAATTATTGTGAGAGATTAGAGGAGTTTGACGATTTAGTGGAGAGAGACAATTATTGTGAGAGATTAGATTAGAGGAGTTTGACGATTGAGTGGAGAGAAACAATTATTGTGAGAGATTAGATTAGAGGAGTTTGACGATTGAGTGGAGATAGACAATCATTGTGAGAGATTAGAGGAGTTTGACGATTGAGTGGAGAGAAACAATTATTGTGAGAGTTTAGAGGGATTCGACGATTGAGTGGAGAGATACAATTATTGTGAGAGATTAGAGGAGTTTGACGATTGAGTGGAGAGAAACAATTATTGTGAGAGTTTAGAAGGGATTTCACGATTGAGTGGAGAGATACAATTATTGTTAGAGATTAGAGGAGTTTGACGATTGAGTGGAGAGAGACAATTATTGTGAGAGTTTAGAAGGGATTTCACGATTGAGTAGAGAGAAAAAAATTATTGTGTGAGGTTGGAGGGATTTGACGATTGAGTGGAGAGTAAAAATTATTGTGAGAGATTAGATTAGAGGGATTTTAACGATTGAGTGGAGAGAAAAAAATTTTTGTGAGAGATTAGAGTAGAGGAGTTTGACGATTGAGTGGAGTGAAACAATTAATGTGCGAGATTAGTGGAGTTTGACGATTGAGTGGAGAGAGACAATTGTTGTGAGTGATGAGAGGAGTTTGACGATTGAGTGGAGAGAGACAATTAATGTGTGAAATTAGAGGGATTTGACGATTGAGTGGAGAGAAACAATTATTCCCCGAAAATCATGTGCCAAAGGTCTGTAAGATGTATGGTCACAAACACCATATTCCCTATACGCCACTTGCCGTGACGGGGGCTCTTTACTTCCTATCCTTCTACCTTTTATGTTCGCGATCAACGAGGAGGTCAACGCTTGAAACTGCAGTAATTGAGAATTCAATGTAGAACAAATAACATATAGTAAGGAATGCACAGCCAGCGCGCTACTGAAGTCATCACTGCACACAAACATCCTAATATATGCACACCTGCTATTTTTCCCTCTGAGTCCTATGATATCGACGTAAAACAAAAATAAACACAGACAAATGAACACTGACAAATGAACACTGACAAATGAATACAGACATATGAACACTGACAAATGAACACTGACAAATGAACACTGACAAATGAACACTGACAAATGAATACAGACATATGAACACTGACAAATGAACACTGACAAATGAACACTAACAAATGAACACTAACAAATGAACACTAACAAATGAACACTGACAAATCAACAATGACAAATGAACACTAACAAATGAACACTAACAAATGAACACTGACAAATGAACACTAACAAATGAACACTGACAAATGAACACTAACAAATGAACACTAACAAATGAACACTAACAAATGAACACTGACAAATGAACACTGACAAATGAATACAGACAAATGAACACTGACAAATGAACACTGACAAATGAACACTGACAAATGAACACTAACAAATGAACACTAACAAATGAACACTAACAAATGAACACTGACAAATGAACACTGACAAATGAACACTAACAAATGAACACTAACAAATGAACACTAACAAATGAACACTAACAAATGAACACGGACAAATGAACACTGACAAATGAACACTAACAAATGAACACTGACAAATGAACACTGACAAATGAACACTAACAAATGAACACTGACAAATGAACACTAACAAATGAACACTAACAAATGAACTTCCTGTTATTTGATTACTTCATTACTCTCAGGATAATGATGACAATATGTGATGGATCTAATTATGTCTTTTACATTCATTTTACAGTCATTTTTGACATATCTTTCTTTAATCTTTCATCCCGTCACTCGATCTTCCTTTTCCATCTTCTCCCTACCGTTATTATCTCAATGTCAATTCCCTCTCGTATCTCTTCTTTGTAGGTTTTCTACAGACATTTTGCTCCATTCTCCGTTACTGTTAATATCTATCTATCTATTGACCTTTCGAGCCGTAGCCGACCCATAGGGCGTAGACCAAGATACTCCCTCTCTTATCTGAATTTTTTGTTCTAGCAGTTTTCAATTCTTTTAAAGATATTTTATAAAATCTCGCCATTTGTCTTTGTTCTGTGTAAGCGGCTCTATATCATTGAAGGAGCCGATTCCTGCTGCTCTTGCCTCTCTCATCAATATTCTTCTCAGTGTCTCTCTGGGTCTTCCTCTTTTCCTCTTACCTGTAGTTTTCCACATGCAGGGCTTGCTTTGCTATTCGGTTATTATCTCTTCTCATCACATGTCCAACATATGACCATCGTCTTTTCTTTATTCATCATCATCAAGTACCGGGCCTAGTGGCGTAGGTGATCATGTCTCTCCACAACATTCGATCTCGGCAGCTATTTATCATTTCTGTTGTTGACCTTCTGCCAAGCCATTCTCTTAAGCTGTCTGTTATTTTTTCTCTTTGCTTCCCTCTATCTCTTCGTCCCTCAATTTTTCCAGTTGTTACAATATATTCAAGTTGTTCTCTTCTCATTACATGGTCAAAAAATGATGATTGTCTCTTCCTAACATTGGAAATTAGCTCTCTTTTTGCTTTGACCTTTCTCAGAACATTTTCAGTACTCTTCTTAGCTGTCCATGGTATTCTCAATATTCTTCTGTAAAACCACATTTCTACAGAGTCCTGTGATTTTCTTGTCTGTTGTCCTATTGTCCATGATTCGCATCCGTATGTTAAGACTGGCTCTACGTAACATTTAAGAACTCTTTTTCTTGTCTGTTGTCCTATTGGATTGCATAGTATTTTCCTCATTTTTTGGAAAGCTGCTTTTGCCTGAGCCATTCTACATCTCACCTCTTTTGTACATCTTCCGTCATTCATTTACCTATTTTAATAGTGTTCCACTTGTCTTTATTTTGCACTGAGGTGATGTCTTTTTCTTTGTTGTTACCATTACCTCTGTCTTTTTGCTATTAAGGCTGAGTCCTTTATTTTTGCTTTCTTTCAATATAATGTACAACATTTCTTGTAATGTCATTTTCACTCTTAGCGATTAATACTGTATCATCAGCATACCTTAGATTATTAATATTATGACCTCCAATTGTTATTCCAGGCATGCCCCTTATGGATCTTAAAATAATCTCACTATAAATATTAAACAAATCTGGTGACAGCACACAACCTTGTCTAACACCCTGTTTTATTTGTTGAAACATTCCCAATTGGTTTCCAGTTCTTATGGCCGCTGTTTGTTGCCAGTACATGTTCTTTATTATTCTTAGATCTTTGCTGTCTATGTTTATGCTTTCTAAAATGTTGATTATTTCTTGGTGCTTTACTTTGTCAAATGCCTTGGTGTAATCTATGAAACATAGGTATAGATCTGTTTTCACCTCTATGGCTCTTTCTACTAAAGATCTTATGATATCAATGGCATTGCTTGTTCCTTTATCTCTAACAAAACCACACTGTTCATCGCTAATCTCTGGACTGATTTTGTTTCGCACTCTTCGCATGATGATTCTTAGTAATATCTTAGTCATATGACTCATAAGGCTTATTGTGCGATGATCATCGCATTATACTGAAGATATTAGTGGTTGATTGGTGATTTCTCTAATTTCCTCGTTTGTTTTGAATTCGTTCCACGCTATACCAAATATTTTCCTTAGACATTTATTTTCGAATGCGTTCAACTTTGTTTCTATATCTGTTGTTGTTTTCCAGTTTTCATACGCATACGTAAGGGTTGATAGTACATTTGATTTGAATAGTCTAAGTTTTGTGTTTGTGCTGATGAGTTTTGATTTCCACAACTTTTCAAGACATTGCTGCTTTAGCTATTCTGATTCTAATTTCTTTTCTTGTATCCCCTTCTCGATCAATGTGACTTCCAAGATAGATAAAGTGATCGATCTCTTCCACTGGTTTGTTATCCATGTATATTTTGTCGTTTGTTGGAATTAAGCTTTTCATGACTTTAGTCTTTTCATGATTGATCTCAAGCCCAATTTTGCTGGCTATTGATAATAGTTCATTTGTGTTTTCCTGCATCGTTTTTATCTGACTGAAGATGAGAACTATGTCATCAGCAAAGTCCAGGTCCTCCAAATGGTCTCCTTGTATCCATTCGATGCCTTTATTACCAGTGCAGCATTTCTTCATTATGAAGTCCATAACAACTCCAAATAACAAGGGCGATAAAATACATCTTTGTTTAACCCCAGTTTCTATTGGGAAACATTCGCTCAGTCCTTCCTCTGTTCGAACTGCACATGTGTAACTATCATATAAGTCTTTAATAATATTTATGATTTATGACCATATCTAGTGAAATGTCATCGAAGAATACTTCCCGTGACAATAAAAGACACAACAAGAAATGAAGAAATTAGGAAACAGTGGGATTACCAGCTTCAACTATAGACAAGACATTTAGATCATTTGAACTTATAATGTGGGTGGTACCTGCAAATAGCATCGCACAACAAGCATCAGCAATCAGACGCAACAAATAAACAGGTAGGCAAGAACTCTCCCCAACCCTCCAACAGGAGATGGACAAAGGAAGTATATAACACCTCACCACGTGTGAGACGAACAGAGCATTGTCAGAAGACTACATTTTATGCTGAAAGGCAAAAGAGAATATAGAATAAGTAAAAAAGTCCCCGTCACGCCAAGTGGCGTGTAGGGAATATGGTGTTAGTGACCATAAATTTTACAGTCCTTCGGCACATGATTTTTGGGGTAATGTGGTCGGTATTACTTCCGTACTGCTTTACTTTCCCCAAAAAATGGAATAAGACCAACAAAAACATGTTTTCAAGATTCTGTGATCTCTATGTGATTAACTCCTAAGAAACATCAGTGCTTTTTCGTGAAAATAATCAAAGATGAAATGTCATGCTAATTATTGATCCCAAAAAGCGTGTGCTTTTAATGTCATTATGAGCATGATATCGGTTACAACAATTTCCTCCAGTTATTTATTTTCTTCTCTGTTGTTTTCTTTCTTCCTATTTTTCCTCTTCTTTATTTGCCACTGATCGACAAGACTTTTAGTAGCCAAGAGGGAGGGATGACGCCTTCTAAGGGCAACAACAAAATTCCTTCAACTCGAGCGTAGACTGCCATCTGGTTCTTGCTCTTCTGGTAGTCTCACCCATTGGCACTTGATGATGTTGTTGCGTTTCTCTAAAGCTATAACTCTAATGTCTGCCTCGAGCTGTGTCCTTTGGTTATGGTTCTTTGGTTATGGAAGGCCCCGGTATCACTGCAAACGAATTAAAATCCATAATTGCTCAACCACCCGTGCCAGTGGAATAATCAAAATGACTAACTCATCTCCTAAACAAAGAAAGGTAGGTGCAGTCCCCATCATAGCAGTCTCAGCACACGCCAAAAGACATAAGACGAAACCGCACAGAAAGCGAACACAGCCAACTGTTCCCTGTCATACGATATCATCATTCATCGTAAACAATTGGAATATCGAAACATGATAAAAACGGATGAAACACACAGCTCACAGTGTGCACAGAGCACCTAACTCAGTAGCTCCTGCAACAAGCCGGACTTGGAATATGAGGAACTCCAACAAGGAACACTTTTCAGACATAGCCTTCATTGGTTCCTGCCGCATATCCACCATTTTGACCGGAAGTTCACTTCTTCCTGAAAATGACGATCGTCATATTTCTAAAATGTATAGCGCTTGATAATGTTAGGACATCGATTTTGCCTCCATAACAGACCGCAAGATTAGTGTATGGCCGATCTAGGGGTTTACGACGAGCCATTAAGATGACGTAGCACACACAACAATGTCTGCACCCATGGATTCATGATTACTCTAGTGAATGCAGTCTACAACAAACGAAACACGGTGCAAATTCCCTAAAGAGATAAAACTTCGGCTGACTTGACGAAGCCCACCACAAATGGATGCTCTTTATGTGCATTTATTTTCAGTTATGTCCTTTTCTATGTTCTCTCTATGACTTGTATAGTATGGCATCACTCTTATATCTGCCTTGAACTGTGTCCTTACTCGTGCACAGTAATGGCCAGAATCATTGCTCGACATGAACTACTTCCGGTGGTTAGATTATCTTTATATCAGAGTCCCTTGTTACAACAGCTGTTATCATCTAGGTAAAGTAATGAAGAGACCCCTGGTACAACAGCTGTTATCATCTAGGTAAAGTAATGAAGAGACCCCTGGTACAACAGCTGTTATCATAAATGTAAAGTAATGAAGAGACCCCTGGTACAACAGCTGTTATCATCTAGGTAAAGTAATGAAGAGACCCCTGGTACAACAGCTGTTATCATCTATGTAAAGTAATGAAGAGACCCCTGGTACAACAGCTGTTATTATCTATGTAAAGTAATGAAGAGACCCCTGGTACAACAGCTGTTATCATCTAGGTAAAGTAATGAATAAACCCCTGGTACAACAGCTGTTATTATATATGTAAAGTAATGAAGAGACCCCTGGTACAACAGCTGTTATCATCTATGTAAAGTAATGAAGAGACCCCTGGTACAACAGCTGTTATCATCTAGGTAAAGTAATGAAGAGACCCCTGGTACAACAGCTGTTATCATCTATGTAAAGTAATGAAGAGACCCCTGGTACAACAGCTGTTATCATCTAAGTAAAGTAATGAAGAGACCCCTGGTACAACAGCTGTTATCATCTATGTAAAGTAATGAAGAGACCCCTGGTACAACAGCTGTTATTATATATGTAAAGTAATGAAGAGACCCCTGGTACAACAGCTGTTATCATCTATGTAAAGTAATGAAGAGACCCCTGGTACAACAGCTGTTATCATCTATGTAAAGTAATGAATAAACCCCTGGTACAACAGCTGTTATCATCTATGTAAAGTAATGAAGAGACTCCTGGTACAACAGCTGTTATCATCTATGTAAAGTAATGAAGAGACCCCTGGTACAACAGCTGTTATTATATATGTAAAGTAATGAAGAGACCCCTGGTACAACAGCTGTTATTATCTATGTAAAGTAATGAATAAACCCCTGGTACAACAGCTGTTATTATCTATGTAAAGTAATGAATAAACCCCTGGTACAACAGCTGTTATCATCTATGTAAAGTAATGAAGAGACCCCTGGTACAACAGCTGTTATCATCTATGTAAAGTAATGAAGAGACCCCTGGTACAACAGCTGTTATTATATATGTAAAGTAATGAAGAGACCCCTGGTACAACAGCTGTTATCATCTATGTAAAGTAATGAAGAGGCTCCTGGTACAACAGCTGTTATTATCTATGTAAAGTAATGAATAAACCCCTGGTACAACAGCTGTTATCATCTAGGTAAAGTAATGAAGAGACCCCTGGTACAACAGCTGTGTAAAGTAATGAAGAGACCCCTGGTACAACAGCTGTTATCATCTATGTAAAGTAATGAAGAGACCCCTGGTACAACAGCTGTTATTATATATGTAAAGTAATGAATAAACCCCTGGTACAACAGCTGTTATCATCTATGTAAAGTAATGAATAAACCCCTGGTACAACAGCTGTTATCATCTATGTAAAGTAATGAATAAACCCCTGGTACAACAGCTGTTATCATCTATGTAAAGTAAGGAAGAGACCCCTGGTACAACAGCTGTTATCATCTATGTAAAGTAATGAAGAGACCCCTGGTACAACAGCTGTTATCATCTATGTAAAGTAATGAATAAACCCCTGGTACAACAGCTGTTATCATCTATGTAAAGTAAGGAAGAGACCCCTGGTACAACAGCTGTTATCATCTATGTAAAGTAATGAATAAACCCCTGGTACAACAGCTGTTATCATCTATGTAAAGTAATGAAGAGACCCCTGGTACAACAGCTGTTATCATCTATGTAAAGTAATGAATAAACCCCTGGTACAACAGCTGTTATCATCTATGTAAAGTAATGAATAAACCCCTGGTACAACAGCTGTTATCATCTATGTAAAGTAATGAATAAACCCCTGGTACAACAGCTGTTATCATCTATGTAAAGTAATGAAGAGACCCCTGGTACAACAGCTGTTATCATCTATGTAAAGTAATGAAGAGACCCCTGGTACAACAGCTGTTATCATCTATGTAAAGTAATGAAGAGACCCCTGGTACAACAGCTGTTATCATCTATGTAAAGTAAGGAAGAGACCCCTGGTACAACAGCTGTTATTATATATGTAAAGTAAGGAAGAGACCCCTGGTACAACAGCTGTTATCATATATGTAAAGTAATGAAGAGACCCCTGGTTCAACAGCTGTTATCATATATGTAAAGTAAGGAACAGACCCCTGGTACAACAGCTGTTATTATATATGTAAAGCAATGAAGAGACCCCTGGTACAACAGCTGTTATCATATATGTAAAGTAATGAAGAGACCCCTGGTTCAACAGCTGTTATCATATATGTAAAGTAAGGAACAGACCCCTGGTACAACAGCTGTTATTATATATGTAAAGTAAGGAAGAGACCCCTGGTACAACAGTTGTTATCATATATGTAAAGTAATGAAGAGACCCCTGGTTCAACAGCTGTTATCATCTATGTAAAGTAATGAAGAGACTCCTGGTACAACAGCTGTTATTATCTATGTAAAGTAATGAAGAGACCCCTGGTACAACAGCTGTTATTATCTATGTAAAGTAATGAATAAACCCCTGGTACAACAGCTGTTATTATCTATGTAAAGTAATGAAGAGACTCCTGATACAACAGCTGTTATCAACTATAGAAAGTAATGAAGAGACCCGTGGTACAACAGATGTTATCAACTATAGAAAGTAATGAAGAGACCCCTGGTACAACAAATGTTATCAACTATAGAAAGTAATGAAGAGACCCTTGGTACAACAGCTGTTATCAACTATAGAAAGTAATGAAGAGACCCGTGGTACAGCAGATGTTATCAACTATTGAAAGTAATGAAGAGACCCCTGGTACAACAGCTGTTATCAACAATAGAAAGTAATGAAGAGACCCTTGGTACAACAGCTGTTATCAACTATAGAAAGTAATGAAGAGACCCCTGGTACAACATATGTTATCAACTATAGAAAACAATGGATAAATGTTGGTTTCGACCAGCTGGTACGCGATGTTGGCACCAACATCTGGACAGAAGCCGGATATTCACGACGCCATTATATTATTATACACATTTATTTGCTTAATTTGTCTTCTCTTAAATGGCATCATACACAAATACTGATGACGTTTCACACAATAACAAACGCCACAATTTTCTTTCTAATGTTATCTATTGATTTCTCAAAGACATTGTCTACATGCTGTCAGCCTTCATTTCTTCATTCGTGTCTTCCCTGTCAGTTTCAACGATCTCGCAGCAACTCTTCAATGTGACACTTCTGTTATTTTGTTTGTGAAGAGCGTTTTTTTTTTGCTATATATCTGTTTGTTTAGCTACAAATCCTTTATCATCGATTTGGATTTCCCAACGACGAAATAAACACGTAAAAAAGCTGACAGGCTGCTATAATCATGAAGTGGATAAAACATTGACATGATATAGATTATAATAGGAAGCGATCTGTGGGTAGAGCAAAGTAGAGGCACAACGATTTCTTCAAGGTATCCCTCAATGATTTATACGTAGGGAGGTCAAAAAGTAATGCACACCAATTTTTTTCTCGGCTAATAATAAAGATAGGAATATGAAATTTTACACACTTGGAATATGACATGTTCCAATTATGTGCACCAAATTGCACAGCATTCTGATAAATATTATGCAATCTATGAACCGTTAAAATGGAGCTTGTCAACAATGTCCGTTACAAACAGCGAATTGTCATAGAATTTCTGGTTGCGGAAAAAGAAACTGTGGCAAACATTCATAAACGACTGTGTGCAGTGTACAAATGTTCTGCAGTCGATAGGAGCACAGTTAGTCGCTGGGTTCAGAGAATTAAAGCTGCAGAAAGTGTACGAGTGGAGCTGCATGATTTACCGCGTTCTGGACATGTTGCCTCGGCTACCAGCAGACATGTTAAATCGGGCTGATGCCATTATTCGTAAGGATAGGCGTATCACTAGTCAGCAATTGGCATTGCAGCTTACAGTCAGCAAGGGAAGTGCAATCGCAATTTTTAAAACTCTCAGATATTCAAAGATTTGCGCTCGATGGGTTCCTCGGTGCCTAACAAATGATCACAGAGTTCAAAGGAAAACATTCTGTTCTGAATTGTTGGAGCGTTTCGGTGTTGAAGGAGAAATATTTTTGTCAAAAATTGTTATCGGTGACGAAACGTGGGCACATTATTATGAGCCTGAAACAAAAATGCAGTCAATGGAATGGCATCATCCGCAGTCACCAAAAAGAAAAAAATTCAAAACATCTCCATCAGCCGGAAAGGTGATGATCACTGTCTTCTGGGACATTGATGGTGTGATTCTTGTTGATGTAATGACAAGAGGTGAGACAATCAACTCGACAGCTTACATCAATACACTGACAAAACTCAAAAATCGGTTCCACAGAGTTCGGCCTAATAAGCCATCTGCAGATTTGTTGCTTCAACATGACAATGCACGCCCTCACACAAGTCTGGTAACACGGGAAGCAATCAACAAATTTATTTGGACTGTACTGCCCCATCCTCCTTACAGCCCTGATCTGGCTCCCTCAGATTTCCATCTGTTTTGACCACTCAAAAAATTCCTGCGTGGGACACACTTTGACAATGATGAGGATGTGATCCGTGCAGTTAAAAAATGGCTACGCGAGAAGGACAAAACGTGGTACAAACGAGGCATTCATGACCTAGTTTCGCGTTGGCGTAAGGCAATACGCTTGGACGGAGATTATGTTGAAAAATAGGTAGTGTATAGGGGATGTTCAGCTACAATCTGTGAAAATTTCACACATTTTGCCCGAATAGTTTCCGAGAAAAAAATTGGTGTGCAACACTTTTTGACCTCCCTTCAGTACATCTGTGATCAAAACTGTGAAAGGCCTGTATGTAAAGAAGATATATAAAAATAGCCGCATCAAAACATATTAACATGAAATAAAGTCAAAGTAGGTGGGAAACAATCACAAGAGAAAGGAGACTAGACCAACTGAAAACAAGCTGTCTTGTTCACTCTGCAGCAGGGCCAGCCATTCCAATATTGGCAATATCAAGCATGATAGAAACTGCTTAACATCGTCAGACAGTTACTATTGAAGATCAACACTTGCCTGCTTTCACCCGTCGGTGATATACACACATTCGAAGTAACAACAGCAATTATGTATCAAATGCAAAAATTTTCCAGACACGAAGGGTACACGTTGTGGAAATGGGCTGACATGGGGTGCATAAGTAGACAAAAGTTGAAAACCACTGAACAATAGTCAGGGTGTAAACATGCGATCTTGTGGCAGTTAGGCCAGTGCACTATTACTCAACTACTGCTACCAGTTTAAGCAGAATAGTAATTAAAGTACAATCACTTCAAGTAAATCACTGAAGTCTGGACTTTCTAGTCGATCTTGTTTCAAGGACAGCGATCTACCAGACTTGAAGTGCGCCTGTCTACAAGACTGATAAGATTTCAGTGATAGTTGAGGGATCTCCTGGCACCATCTTAGATGGTGGAGCCCTTTGTCGAGAATCACAAGAAAAAATCTTCGAGCCACAAAGAGTAGTCTTAGATTGACATTGTCGATTACACTTAATACGATTGCAGACTGTAACTTCATGTTCCTAGACAAATACAGCATAGGGTCTTGTGTCACTGAAAAAGGGCAGCACACACAGAAGTGGACGTTCAAAGTAATCAAATAGACACAATTTGTTCAAGTCTTTCTCTCAATCTTCTTTCTTCTTCTTCATTTCTGGGTCACAAACCAACAATAAAGTCTGCACATGTTGATGTGACCTGCAGACAGCAACAAAAGCATATTCGCATTGTTCGCAATGT